>JAODAL010028581.1:0-53077 GCA_025379985.1 Phyllomedusa bahiana
CAAAAGCTCTTCATCCGTGTGCTCAGAAGAGGGTGTGTAATTTGTTTGAATTGATATCATGTGACCCAGCAGGATGATATCCCCGGCCTTTCCTCCTTAGTAAAAGAAAGGTTGTTTTTAAAAAGATTGAAATTTTTGAAACAGGTAAAGATTTTGCCCCCAGGGGTACAAGGGTCCTGGGTTAAAAATCCCTGCAGGAACCAGTTTTGTGTTTTTTTTTTTTTTTCCTTTCTAAATCACAACCTTTTTGGGTTTCTTTTTATTTTTTGCCTGTTTGACTAATTACAAAGGGGAATACGAGGGGGGAGCAGAGTGACGACCGGGTTTTGAACACTCTAGCTCCTGAGAGGAGAATGTTTCTGGCATGTGGGCCCGGGTAGGAGCTCCGCCCTGGTCGTGCCCCAGAGGGCTGTAAACAAGGGACCCCTAAAGGGGCTAGAACAAAAACGGCTCAAAATTTTTAATAATAAAAAAAATTGTAAAAATGTTTGTTTTTTTAATTTGCAAGTTTCCCCCGTAAACTTTACTTCAGGAAAAAACCCTTTTAAATCACACATGGGGCTTATAATTCATATAAATACTTGTGTACTTATAAGAAAGATAAAACATTGTGCCTTGTAGTTTGTCATCTGCTAAATACCTGGACCAGTTCAGCCTAGTTAAATATTGGCCCCTATCTACTGCCATGTTGTGCAGGCATTTATTAAGGAGATAAAAAAAAAAAAAAAACAACCACAAGGAAATCTAGTGAGGTGGTCTTAAGCCCAGGTCGCTTTGGACCCTTTGAAAAAATGGGATGCCCTGCAGAAAGTCCCCCTGGTGGGTGAAAGCAAACATGAATTATTTGGTTTAAACGGGTTTGATTTAAAAAAGGTTCATATAAGGATCTTTTCTTTTAAAGTTTTTGCAAAACAACCTTTGCAATATTGTCCATTAATGTGTCCTACCTTTCCTAGATATCCCTCTTGTTGGGCGCATCACTCCTCAGGTCGTTAGCTCCCCGACCGTTTGATCTATCCTGTGGTAGCACTGGTTGTATAGCTACAGATTGGCTTCTACTGCGCCGTGGAAGCCCAAAAAACAGCCCCCGAATTCAAAGGAAACCAAGAAAACAGGGTGAGGTAGATGAAACAATTAGGAGACAACCCCTTTAAGTAATCACCAGCCTTATTATTTGAGCCATCTATGTAGTAATGTAAGCATAGGGTATTTTTTTTATATATATTTATTGCTTTAGGTACACAAATTTTTGGTCCTTGATAAGCTGGGAATTGCATGAGTAAAAAAACCTACATCCAGATGCCAAAATTTTTATTTAAGTTGTTTTGTTTTGCTAAATTTCTTGTGAAGAAAAAATCAATGGGGCTTTCATGTTTTTTAAAAGTAGATTTTTTAAAATTTATCTGCCTGGGGAAAATAAATGTGCCTTAGTTTTTATTTATTAGCCATGAACAATTACTCCATGTTACTGGTTAAGGTATGATATTACAGGAAGTTGGTTGAGGTTTACGTTGCCTTAAGGGAAATTAGCTTTGCAAAACAGACATGCACTTAAGAAATAGAGAAAGTAAGAGTAATTCCAGGGCACTGTATATTAACTCTCATTAGCAGCTGTTAATTGCATTTATATTATGTTTCAATGCTGTAATGGCTCGATGTATATAATAATGTACAATATAAAATTACTAAATTAATGCTCACATTGTAAAGTTTCACCAATTAAAGGGGTTTTCCCACTACAAAGATTGGCTTTTAACATAAAGAGGTAGTTAAAGACTTTTTCAAAATACATTGGTCAATAGATTTTACTTTAGTCATGAGATGAGTTTTTTTATGTGCTGTGAAGTGCACACAGGTTACTATGGGTACTTGTATACCAGACAGATGTCGGTTATCTGATTTGTTGAGAGCAGTGGAGAGCAGAGAGCAGGGAGTGACATCACCCTACTGAAAGACTGAGAATGAAGCAAACTAATTATATCTAACAAGATTAGCTTCACTAAACAAAAGGTACATTTTCTGTGAGGACTGAAGAGCATCGCTTTATCTGTAATTGTGAGATAGCGGCTCCTGCAATGTCAGAGTAAGGGGAAGTTGAATGGCTAATCATTGCTGTAGAACCACCCACAGCCCGAGGAGACAGAATAAGTGCTAAAACTTGGTGAAACAACGTGGTGAGAAAACCCCTTTAATCTTAAATTTATTTTTATCACACATTTTACAAACTTAATCTTCTTAAAAGAAACTCCTCAGCAACTGCCCACTGCTCAACTGTCCATTATTGTGGATATTCCCCTTATTTATATGTCCTCTTAGAAGGTCCACACAACCTCCACACTGTCGCTTTCAAATCAAAGAAGTCCTGCAGTTAAGCTACCTTAGCTAACGCAGGTTACTGAATCTCCAACTACAGAAAGAGGGTGTCGTGCATGTGGAGCCGTTTCCACTCTACTATTCTCGACTATGGGAGTTCCAAAATACAGCTGATGAATAGAGAGTTCCTCAGATGAGCCATCACCTCCACTCACTATGGGTATACTGTTTCTAAATCTCTTATGGACCAATAAAAAATATCTGGTGGGCTGCAAGTGACCCGCAGGCTGTATGCTGTGCAAGACTGCATAAAAAAATTAATACAAAAAGTGCACATAGGATATAGCATATCTAAAACTCCCTCCTGAAAGAGTAGAATCTCAAACATTCCTTAACCCTCAACACCAGAAGGCCTATCTAGTTTAAGTATACTGAGACATCTTCTATCCCAGTTTCCACCACAAAGTGCACCACAACTCTGCTCTCCAGACTGAAAATCCTAGAGGTGACGGGGTTAAAAAGCAGCACTCCCTTACAACCACCACCACCTTATCTTGTTTGTTAATAGGGTCCCTTAAGATCACATTTAGATATGGCAGATTTTTCATAGCTCAGAGAGCAGCGCGCCGGACCAGGCCACGCCCCTAGGGGAGGCGCGCCATGACCCGGCGTGCTGGGCGCGGCCAAGCCGCGGGTACGTGCGGCCAGAAGGGGAGGCTGAAGGAAGGTGATGCAAGGCATCAGTACCTCCCCTTCCGCCCGTTAGTGCAGTCGCGCCACGAGGCAGCAGTCCCACCCTCCCTCCCTAATTTTGGTGTTGGTATGGATAGGTGCAAGGGGGAGTTTGTCATGGTGGCCGTTGGCGGCGGGGGTTCTTGGAATTGGACGAGAAGATACGCTGAGGGAGTCATTCGGGGTATGATTCCCTCATGGTTTGGTGAATCGACCTGGCGAAGGTGGTGGGCTCTTGCAGGCTGGAATCCCTGTAGAGCAAAATGGGTGAGCCATCTTGTATGGCTTTAGGACCCCCGAGCCAGTGGAGTACGGCTGGGGGTAAAATGGTGGTTTGGTTCCCTTCGGGGATTTGGTCGCCAGGTCGTTGGTTGGTTCCAAGGACCTCTGCCCCATCTGGTTTTGGTGGTTTGGGAGTTAATGTTTACAGTTCTTATGGGAAGGTATATATGTATATTTATGTTCATATTTATATATATATGTATATATATTGGTATGTGGGGTTTTGTTGGCGGTACATATATACGTATATATATATATATATATATATATATACATATATTGGAGAGTTTATGTGTTAATTTATGGGATAATTTTGTTATGGCACTTTATTTATGTTTGTACATAGTTAAATAAAACGGCTGCTGTGGCCATATTAATCCAACCGGTATTAAGTGTGTTATTTGCGAGGGGTCACAGCAGGGAAGGGTTGGTATAAAAAGGGGGGGGGGGAGAGGGATGTTTGTTTGGGCTGAAAGGGCATCAGCGCTGCATGGGTCATGTGAAATATGTGACCTATCTGTGGCACATGTGCACGTAATGTACTGTAGTGGATTTTGCTGCACATGACCTCATTTGTGTCTGAAAATACTCTAAAGGTATAGTATCACAACAATCTTGTGCATAATAAGATGATGAAAAACATGCACAATCAATGTATTCTGCTCGTACAAGCTAAATAATAGTAAGTGCAGTAACTTTAACCTGTACTCACAGCCACCCATTATATAAATTCATCACTGTAACCTAACCACTATGCCTGAGGAGGAGGTTGTTCATCTAGGAACAGGAACATTATTCCTTTCGTTAGAAAAATACAATGGGGTTTTCTGTGGTTTAGTTCTACTATATGGACATAACATGAAGCTCCTGGGTCCCAATAAAAAAATCTATAAAAGGACCCTTCTCCCACCATGTGACATTTATAATACTCTTGTCTTTTTATATGACAGTGACCTCTGCCCCATGAATACACCATTTCACATAGCTTCTCCTTTGTGTGGAAGATCAGATATATTACACCGTAACCCAATGGTGTACCCATTATGTAGACAGGGAGGTCAACTGCTACACAGATGTTGCAAAGCTAAACTTGACAAAAAACACACAGCATAAAATGTTATCTAAACTTTTTGGGGTTAAGTATACAGAAGGACTGGAGGAGTAGAAAAGGGCACAAAGGGAGAGACTGCTTCAGATACTCTATGCTGTTAGGGAAGGTGGTGAGAGAGTCAGGATCATGTGTAATATTATTGAGGTTTGGGTGCCATGGGGGAAGAAGGGTTTATTGGGGGAGGAAGTTCTATGGTGGGTGTGGATTTTTTGTATAAACCCCATGTGCTGTAAGAGTTAAAAGCATGTTCACTACAAAAATATCAAAAATGTACTATTAAATTAATTTCATACAATCTTAATCACTGTGTGGAAAGCTTGGATGCTGAGGATTATACATTTCACATTATTTATCAGTTGCTGATTTTCCACCCATTTTAGTTGTATACTCCTGCCACTACTTTTGTGCACAATATTATTACTGTATACCAGCATGATTTTTCTTTGGGGTGAGGCACTTTCTGACTTTAATATAGAGCCCCGTGATTTTTATGTATGGCCCTGGTCTTATTTATTCTTTCACTGCTGCTCAGATAAATATATTTCAAAATGACATAGGCGCATTCCTAAGTTTGATATGGTGTACTCTATGGTTATACCCGTTGTAAGGTATTACTGAAAAAAAATATCTGTGATTAGTAGAAATGGGTAGTACCTACTGGGTATAGTACCTACTGAAGAAGCAGGCTGCCCCTCTATAAATAGTGATATCACCTGACACATTCCTTGCATATCCACAGGATATGCCACAAATGCCTGACCTGCGGGGTTCCCATTTCAGTCTCCTCTTCTGGTAGGTCGGAGGACTTGTGACCTTTATATTCTAGTTTAAAGAGGTTCCTTAATGTTGTTCTCTACCATTAAAATCAATGGATATTATTATTATTATTATTATTATTATTAAGTATTTTAGAGCGCCATTGAATCCAGGGCGATATGTGGTGTTATGAATGGCAAGAATCCTTACTTGCTACTCCTGCTTACATAGTTACATAGTTTGTCAGGCCGAAAAAAGACATACGTGCATCCAGTTCAGCCCATTTTGCTAAAGTGTTAAAGTGTTGTGACAGAGGAAGGAAAAAACCCCCCATAGGTAGAAGCCAATTGCCCTCATGTTAGGGAAAAAAATTCTTCCCCCACTCCCAAACGGCAATCAGAATAAATCCCTGGGTCAACGACCCTTTCCAGAATCCTGGTCACTATAACTTGTTATATTACATTTAAAATTATCCCGGGCCCCCCTTTTCCAGAATCCTGGGGCTGAACTTGTTTTTAATTTAAACAAAAAGTATCCATACCCTTCTCCAGAATCCCGGTCACTAGAACTTATTATATTACATCTAGAAATATATCTGGACCCTTCTCCAGAATCCCGGTCACTAGAACTTGTTATATTACATCTGGGAAATAAAATCCGGACCCTTCTCCAGAATCCTGGTCACTATAACTTGTTTTTATTTACATCTAGAAATGTATCCAGACCCTTCTCCAGAATCCAGGTCACTATAACTTGTTATATTTAGAGATAGGCGAATTTCTCAAAAATTCGATTCGGTCACTTCGCCGAATTCTCCGACAAAAATAAATTCGCTCCGAATTACTTCGGGACGAATCGCGTTAAAAAAGCAGCAAATTTCCGGGCTGCTCAGAGCCTGCAGGGTGCTGTAGAACGTTGTGCCAATGCTTAAATATGCAGAGGGAGCTTGGTTTTGGTCTTCATACAATGTTGTGTTTTAGTATACACGCAGATGACTGCCCCCGCTCTTTGAATCGTTTCCCACTATAAAATTCCCTGGGCATTAAGAGGGCAAAACTGACCAAAAAACTCAAGCGGGAATGTAGCTTGATAAAGTCATGCCAGCGAAGCTGGAAAAAAACAAGCTGAGAGCTCAGGTGGCAACATCAGTGACAGAGTGTGGAGGTGACGGCCGCAGCCACAGCAACATGAGGTCAGGCAGTGGCACAATGACATTCTGGAGGTGGCAAAACAGGAGGAAGCCACAGAATGGCACAATGACTGAGAGCAGAGGTCACGGCGGCAGCAGCATGGGGTTTCCAGGCAGTGGCACAATGACATTCTGGAGGTAGCAAAACGGGAGGAAGCCACAGAATGGCACAATAAATGAGAGCGGAGGTCACGGCGGCAGCAGGAGGAGGTCAGGCAAGTGGCACAATGACACAGTGTGGAGGAAAACGGCAGCAGCCACAGCAGCAGCATGAGGTCAGAAAGTGGCACAATGACACAGTGTGGCGGACACGGCAGCAGCCACAGCAGCAGCATGAGTCAGAAAGTGGCACAATGACACATTTTGTAGAGGACACGGCAGCAGCCACAGCAGCAGCATGAGGTCAGACGTGGCACAATGACATTCTGGAGGTGGCAAAACAGTATTAGGCCACAGAGTGGCACAATCAAACAGTGTAGAGGTCACAACAGCAGCAGTATGAGGTCAGGCAGTGGCACAATGACATTTGGAGTGGCAAAACAGGAGGAAGTCAAAAGAATGGCACAATGATGAGAGCGGAGGTCACGGCGGCAGAAGCATGAGTTAGGCAGTGCCCACAATGACTTTTCTGGAGGTGGCAAAAACAGGACTAGGCCCCCAGAGTGGCACAAGATTGAGGTGGAGGTCACAACAGCAGCAGTATGAGGTCCGGGCAGTGGCCACAATGACATTCTGGAGGTGGAAAAAACAGGAGGAACCCACAGAATGGGCACAATTGACTGAGAGCGGAGGTCACGGCGGCAGCAGCATGAGGTCAGGCAGTGGCACAATGACACAGTGTGGAGGACAAGGAAAGCAGCCACAGCAGCAGCATGAGGTCAGAAGTGGCACAATGACATTCTGGAGGTGGCAAAACGTATTAGGCCACAGAAGTGGAAACAATCACACAGTTAGAGGTCACAACAGCAGCAGTACGAGGTCAGACAGTGGCACAATGGCATTCTGGAGGTGGCAAAACAGTATTAGGCCACAGTGGCACAATGACACAGTGTGGAGGGCACGACAGGAGTCACAGCAGCAGCATGAGGTCAGAGAGTGGCACAATGACATTCGGGGAGGTGGCAAAACAGGAGGAAGCCACAGAGTGGCACAATGATACAGAGCGGAGGTCATGGCGGCAGCAGCATGAGGTCAGGCAGTGGCACAATGACACAGTGTGGAGGACATGGCAGCACCCACAGCAGCAGCATGATGTCAGACAGTGGCACAATGACAAATTCTGGAGGTGACAAAAAAAGGAGTAGGCCACAGAGTGGCACAATGACAGAGATTTGAGGTGACGGCGGCAGGAGCAACAGCATGAGGTCAGGAGTGGCACAATGACACAGTGTGGATGTCACGGCAATCACCCAGAAAGCATGAGGTCTTAGAGTGGCACAATGACAGAGTGTTGAGGTGGGTGGCAATACCAAGTCCCTGGTAAAGATGGTGGTAGGCAGATGGAGAAACTGGCAGCAGATGTGTGGCATCGGCCGGGCGGGCGGCCCATCAAGAATAGTGGCTGGGCAGGTGTTTGAACCCGGGACTAAACGCTAAGTATTGGTGTGGAAATCCTGGCCAACCACGCCTGATTCATCTTGACAAAGGTCAGTCTTTCCCACAATTTCCGTGGACAAGCGGGTTCCCCTTTGGGGGGGTAAACGATGGCCCCGCCGCACTGAACACCCGCTCTGATGCCCACTACTGGCCGGGCAGGACATCTTCCACTGCAAACGGCAATTTTGCGGCCACACATTCAGTTTGGCTGCCCAGTAGTCCCAGCGGATCTTCTAACTGAGGTGGCAGAGTGCTGTCCAAGTAGGCCACAACCTGTTGGTTCAGGGACTGCTCCAGGTCCTGCTGCTGCTGCTGTTTGTTGCTGCTGCTGCTGCTGCTGCTGGCGACTGCCCTCCTCATAGGCGGGTGAAGGAAGCTGCTCATCAGTGACTCCGACTAGGTTAACTACTGATGGAGCTGGTACTAGGCTCCTACCCCCCCCACCTTCCCCCGCGGGCCCGCGGCAGTAGTAACGTGAGCGCTGAGGAACCCCCCCGGTCAGACCTGTCAAGGGGGACGATGCGCACATGGGCAGCGGCCAACTGATTACGAGGATTTCCCTATAGTTTTGGTTTTCCTCCCTCTCAATACCCTTGGGAAAAAGGGCTCCCATTTTGGACCCGGTAGCGAGGGTCCAATAGGGTGGAGAGCCAGAAGTAATCCCTCTGCCGGATGCTGACTATTCGGCTGTCATAGCCAGGCAAATAAGCATGCTGGGGCCAAACTCCCACAAGTGACTCCAAGGGGCTCCCTGCTCCATTTCCATTTGTATAATGACACGGTGCTTGGGGGTCATCTGGCTCGTCTTCCTCATCTCCATCCACCTCCACCAGCTGCCCCTGCTCCCCTCTCTTGTCACCTGGGTAGAAAATCCACTCATTTCACCAAAAATGCTTCTGTTTCCAATGTCTCCTTTCCTCTCCTTCCATTTCAGTCCCCACCGGACTCAGGGCCACGGATGTAGTGCCACGTCTCCAGTCCCTGCCAGACAGATTTTTTCAGCATCGTTCCAGGACATGAAGCAGTGGAATAAAGTTATTCATCCGTAGTCCTGGCGACTGAAAAAATAACGTCGCCTCCTCGAATGGCCTCAAACAAACGGCAGGTTTCACGCATGAGCTGCCACTGGCTAACATCAAAGTTACACAGGGGAGTACTTCTGTCTGCCTTGGATCATTAAAAAATCGTTAATGGCCTTTTCTCTGTTCATACAGTCGGTCCAACATGTGCAGGCTGGCTTTTCCTGCGGGTGGAAACTTCTCATATCAGTGTGTGTTGGTGAGGCCGTTCTGCCGCTGCAACTCGAGGAGGGTGTTCCTGGCTTTGTACGAATGGATAAAGTGCATGCACAGTTTCCTGGCCATTTTCAGAATCTGCTGAAGATCGGTTGGAAGCTTCAGGAAACCTTTTCACAACCAGATGAAACATGTGCCCCATGCAGGGCGTATGGACCATCCTCCTCGGTGCAGCGCGGACACCATGTTCCTCCCATTGTCCGTCACCATGGTTCCGATTTGGCGTGGAGAAAGCCACCACATCGATTTCTTGCTGCATGCGCGGAGTAGTTCCTCCCCTGTGTGACTTCGTTCGCCGAGGCAAGCCAGGTGTAGAACTGCGTGACATCGCTGTTCCCTACACATGTGTTATGATGGAGCAGTACTTGTGGAGGCGAGATGGTGGTGATGGTGGAGGAGGGAGGAGGCGGACATTGGCGAAAGTTGCAGCATTTTGACAAGGGAGGAGAAAGCGGCGTCTCCTGTTCAAGTTGTTGGTGTGCCTGGGCGGGGAAGCACATTAAACCCAGTGGGCCTAAAGGACCTGTACTGGCCTGACGTTTACAGCTCCAGACGTCCGCGCTCCCCCGTGCACCTTGGAACAAACCGATAGCTCAAGGACTGGCCCACCTTCTGTTCTACAATATTATGAAGTGCTGTTACTGCCTTTTTTTGGAAAAGGGAAATTACGGCTTGGAACTCTCCATCTCGGCTAGCACAAGCCATTGTTTTTGAATGGTGCAGAGTCCACCTTTGGAAAGTAAGGGACTGCAATACCAACAACTTGGAAGGAGCATGGTCAGCTGCTTCACCTTAGGATGGTTGGACCATACTGTTGTCTCTTTGCAATCGCCTCGCTGAACACTGCTGGCGCCATGAGTAGCGAGGAGAGGAGCATCGGGGACCGGGAGATGATGCAAAGAGAAACAGCTCCCCTTCTGCAGAGGGGGTGGAGCCTTGACTGGCTGCAATGGCATGCTGCCACTGGGCACGGGCTGCTGTGCTGTTGCTGCGGCGCAGGAAGGACCACCACATCTTGAGCCACTTTTTCTCCCAGGCCACCGGATGGTGACGTGCATGTGTTGACGCAGGGCCGTGGTGCCAACATTTAGCTCCCTGGCCACGCTTCACTTTCTGCCCACAGATTCTACATATACCCATATTCGGCTCCCCCTCGGTGTCTTAGCAAAGAACTGCCACACCGCCGAGTATCGGATTTTACCGCCAGCGCTCCGCACTGAGTGATAACTGCGCCGCAATCCCGCTGAGCCCTGTGCCGCTACTTTCGACCTGCGAAGCGGGTTTTTACCCCGTGGCCGCTTGGCTCCCACCTCACACGGGCTGCTATCCTGCTGACTCACGGCCACAAAGACCCACTTGTGGCTGCGCTGCTGCCTGACGCGCAAGCTGATGCCCTCTTTCCCCGACGATGATGGAGCCCTTGCCCCACCCCGGCTCCCAAATGCGGTCGGCTACATCATCATCTATTTGTGTTTCATCGTCACTGCTGTCCTCATCACCGTTATTGGTATGCCGAGGTTGACCTCTCACAACAAAGACCTCCCATGCCCCTCTCCAAATCTATACTTTGCCACCTACTGCAAGAAGAGGGGTTTTTGGCCCCATTTCCCGCTGCCAAGTAGCTGCTGACTGCCCTCCTCAAATTGTTCATCCTGCTTATATAGTGGCGCTGAACCCAGACCACATAGTAGATCTCTGGCTGAGGGGAAACCCGGGTGGGACAGAGGCGGGCTGAGGACAGGTGAGGGCCGCTGACCCGCTCCCGGGGCCCTGCCAACTAAGGGTTGTGTCTGAGGTTCCCACCGACTCTTGGCTGGGGGGTTTTCAGATGTCATCTGGGAGGAAGAGGATGAACCTACTCAACCAATCAAGAACCATGGATTGCTGAAACAAACACACGGCCGCTAGATGACAGCGGCAGTCATTGGCCTCACCGAGTGACCCCTGCTGTGACGTCCCCTTGCTGTGCTGCGACCTGGGCCTGTTCCAGGGAATGTTTGTGCCACTGCCACTCGCAGGTGCAGAGCCTGCCACCTCTCTGTCTGACATACTGTTTGTTCTAAATGTACAGACACTGTTTGATGATGATAAACTGTACATGATAATATACACCCTGTTTTTGACTCCAAATGAACCCAGTAAACAAGCTTGGATAACCCTTGGATATAAATTGCGCTCCCAAAATGGCCAGGAAAAATTTACTTGTATGTGTCTTTAAAAACACTGTGTGTTTTACTAAATGTAAAGCACAAACAGCTTAATTAACCTTCGGACATGAATTAGGCTACAGGAAAAATTTTTATATTTTGCGTTGAAAAAGACGGTTTTTGGGGTCAGACACCCAGCAAAACAACGCTTAATAACCACTGGATGTAAATTGTGCCAAAGAATTGGCCGCAAAACTAGTAGCTTGTAGCGTGTTACAATTGCATGTTTTCTATGCCACACAACAAGAGATACGTTGTATTAACCTTTGCTTGTGAAATTAGGCTACAGGAAAAATGTATTATTTTGGCGTTGAAAAAGACGGTTTATTTTTTTTCCAGCACACCAACAAAACAACGCTTAATTAACCCCCGGATGTAAATTGCGCCAAAGAATTGAGCCGCACAAACTAGTAGCTTTGTAGCGTGTTTCAATTGGGTTTTTTCTACGCCACACAACAAGAGATACAGTTGTTAATTAAAACCCTTTTCTTGTGAATTAGGCTACAGGAAAAATTATAATATTGTGGCTTTGAAATAGACTGTTTCTTGGGGTCAGCACACCAGCAAAACAACGCTTAATTAACCCCTGGATGTAAATTGCGCCAAAGTATTGAGCCGCACAAACTAGTAGCTTTGTATCGTGTTACAATTGTGTGTTTTCTATACCGCACAACAAGAGATACAGTTGTAAATTTAAACCCTTTTCTTGTGAATTAGGCTACAGGAAAATGTATATATTTTGGCGTTGAAAAGACGGTTTATTTTGTCAACACCACCCCCAAAAAAAACGCTTAATTAACCCCTGGATGTAAATTGGGGCCAAAGAATTGAGCCGCACAAACTAGTAGCTTTGGGAGCGTGTTCAATTTGGTGTTTTCTACGCCACACAACAAAGATACAGTTGTAATTAACCTTTGCTTGTGAATTAGGCTACAGGAAAAATGTATATATTTTTAGCGTTGAAAAGACGGTTTCTTGGGGTCAGCACACCAGCAAAACAACGCTTAAATTTAACCCCTGGATGTAAATTTGCGCCAAAGAATTGAGCCGCACAAACTAGTAGATTTGTAGCGTGTTACAATTGCGTGTTTTCTTCGCCCACACAACAAGAGATACAGTTGTAATTAACCTTTGCTTGTGAATTAGGCTACAGGAAAAAATGTATATATTTTGTCGTTTTAAAAAGACGGTTTCTTTTGGTCAGGGACACCAGCAAAACAATGCTTAATTAACCCCTGGATGGTAAATTTTCGCAATAGAATTGAGCAGCCAAAAGTGAAGTGGTATTTGTATTGTAAAAACGCTGTTTCTTAAATGAATACAACAGGAACTGGCTTAGATCCCACTTGATATTGAATGTATATGCAGCTTGCAGTGAACGCACACTGGATTTCAATCCATTACCCCCAAAAAATTAGAAATAGATACATTAAGAGAACAGTCCTGAGGACAAGCGAGCCCCCAAGAAATCGCTATATAAAAATATTTTCAGTAAGACTATCAGCCGCGGCGGCACCTTCCCTGATCAGTACAGTGAGAGCGGTATGAGCTCCCAGCGTCGCGCCCGGACTTATTATAGTGCGGTGAACGTCACAGAATCCGCCGGTCTTGATTGGGCTTCACCTCTGCACATTCATTTCAGGCTATGCCCCCTTCCTCCCAGAGGCTTTGCCCCATGTAGCGCCAAGTGCTCGACATTTTATCAATCAAAAGCACACTTGTTCACCAAAGTACCCAAAGTTGACTTCGTTCCGAACCGAAGTTTTCCTGAAATTCTAAACGAATTGGACTTCGTTAGAATCAAATTTGGCCCATCTCTAGTTATATTGTATCTAGAAATGTATCCGGCCCTTCTCCGAAATCCTAGTCACTATATCTTGTTATATTATATCTCCAGAAATTGCATCCGAAGCTTTCTTGAACCTGTTGTGAATTCACCATGACCAAATTTTCCCCTGGGCGAGAGTTCCAATCTCTTGCTCTTCGTTTAAAGGAATCCCTTTCTATTTAAAGTAGAACTTCTTCCCTCAAACGGTAGAGGATGCCCTTGTTAATACGTCTGGGTATAAATAAATTTTAGGAGATCTTATATGCCCTTTAATATATTTAAAAATAATTTTTTTATGTCCCTCCGAAGCCGTCTTTTTTTTAAACTAAATAACCCTAACCTTGCTAATCTTTCTGGGTATTACAGTCCACCCAGTCCTTTTATTATTTTTGTTGCCCGCCTTTGTACCTGTTCAAGTTCTACAATTTCTTCCTTTTGCCTGATGCCCAAAACTGTACACAATATTCCATGTGTGGTCTAACCAGTGACTTGTATAGTGGGAGAATAATGTGCATCTATGCCCCTTTTAATACAACCCAACCCAACAACCCTGCTTCTGTCTCCTGCTTGCAATACAACTGCCTCAAATACCTCTCAGGAATATCAGCTGACCATGCTGCACATAAGAGCTTCATTAGTAGGAATGGTTGGTTGCTGGCCCTCGATAAAGCTGAGTTCCACTCGTCTTGTGATCTGCTTGCATTCTGTTTAAGTATCTTACATATTTAGTCCTGTTTTGATTTCATTTTCTGTACCCAGTTAGCTTCAGCCCTGTTTGTCAGCAAAGGGACATTGTTAGGGATATCTTCAGGGATATAATAGGGCTGGGGGGCATGGTGTTAAGGTCAGCAATAGGGACAGGTTTTTAAGGATTTTAGGAAAAGCTCGTTGTTAGGGTCAGTTATTGCCTGGTGTCGTGCTGGATTAAAGTACTTTATTATTCCATATCCATCCACAACCTTGTCATCATCTGTCTTTTTGTCCATCATTTGATGGTACTTTTATTTTTGGTACACATTTCACATATTACTTGCATGCGACTGCTGGTTGACTTCATTCCTTTCCAAGGTTAATTTGCCATGTGCTTCAACCAGCGTCATTATAGGTGAATATGCTTGTGCGTGCCTCTCTCCATTGTGGCCCATGGGACTTACTAAAGGGGCCAAGTGGTGTATGCTGCATTATTTTAATGTGGAAAGCACCTTCTTTGATTAAGTGAAAGAGGGGTCACAAGACCTACATTATTCTGAGAGATGAGGGTCTCCCACATATCTGAGATTTCCAGACTACCCCTTTAAAATGGCGTTCTGTACAGTAACACCGGTAAAAAGAAGATCTTGCGTTTGTCCGACTCATCTCATACACAACATGTTTTGGTTTGAATAAGCATTCCACATACTTTTTCTTTTATTTTCCCTTCTGCTCATACTTTCCAACTGTTCTCATTGATATAGGACTTGGCACAAGTACAGCACATGTTTCGACAGTTTACTTTATGTTCCTGGGAGGTTATTATACCACACAGATTAGGCTTCTACAGGAATGCATGTTCTTCACTATCTGTTTTTGTTATGTATCCACCAGGTAACCGTCAGGGTGGTTTATCCAATATCTTATCCCTGAATTTATTTGTCTGAAGGCTGCTAGTAATTTATGAGGCTGCATGTAGGAGACATTTTGGTTTTCGTATTAAACTTGATTTGAGGTATACATTTTCTCGCAGCACTTTGCAGGGTAATGTATACATGTGGACAGCTCATATTTTAAGAAATAATAGGAGGCGTTCTGTAAATATTTAAAAATATGGCCGACAGGTACAATTCTACTAATAATATATGAAATGTTGACAGACAGCCATGGTCGCTGTAATGGATGGGCTTGTATTACACACATTTAATATATCACATTTCGGCCTTGATGCACTTGTTAAGAATTTTACAGCATATTAATGGATGTGATTCACTACTGGGGAAATAGGAATACCATTTAAAATGATTTTTGTTGTAAAGGTTTGTGTTGATGGATATTCATGTGAACACAGTTCGTGGAAGAGACCTCTGCTGGGCATGGGATGTAATCATCTCAGGGTGCCGAATACTCCTGTACAAGGTTATTAATCATAGCTAGCTCCTGGCTGCTTAGGTTTGGCGCTCTTCCAATGGGTCACACAGTAGGCCATATCTCATGCTGTGAACTCTCCACATCTAGGACTTGAGGTTCATCCAGTGCTATAGGTTGGCCAGAGGGTCTACATTTACAATTTTTATTGTGTGATAGGATTTACTATACCTGGAACGAGCAGAAGCCTTGCTGTAACTTGCACAACAATAGTAAAATATCCCCTTATGTATCTTTTATCAAAGGGGTTGTGCAGTTCGTTAAAGTTATGGTTAACCCCTTACCAACATTTGACAGACCTGTACTTCAAAATGCTGGTAAATGAGTAGGGAGCGGCCAAACTTGCCAAGCCTGCTCCACGGGTGACAGAAAATGGATGATTAACACAGCCAGGACCTGCCACTAGGCAGACGAAGTGTTACTTGAGCATGAAATGCGTAGTTTTTTTTACTACGTTTATTTATATATATATATATATATATATAACGTATATATATATATATATATATTATATATATATATATATATATATATATATATATATATATATATATATACACTGTGATTATTATCACATAGATATCACAGCGCTTCTTTTTACATGGTGAGAAATAGAGATGATTGTGTTGGCACACAGTCATCTGGAGGTTTATTCCCTCCATATTTATATGTTTTCATATAATTAACCTTGACACAAGGAAACTGTGTACGAGGATCTCCATAAGAAGCTGTGGGTATTGTTCTACCATTGTTCTAGAACAAACGGCTTGTTCACACAAAAAGGAGAGTTTTGCCTCTATATATGAACATGTCAAGAAAGTGAGTAATAACTTTATTCCATTTGAAAAATCACATAAAATTGAGGATAATACACCAGGGAGCACTGGTCAATCTACTTCTTTTGGTTTTACACAGTTGGAAATGGGGACCGTTCCAGTCCTGGCTTTTTAACATTTTAGATGCCAGGCTGATTGCAGCCATCGCATCTTACTAGATGAGGAATGGTATTGTGCACTCTTCCTTTCCCCAATTGGCCCTCCGTGTGATGAAATGGCGGGGTGCTGAGTGGTTGTCACGCCAGCTGAGGTCCTAATGAAGAAGTTTGTGGCTGCCATGTTACTACTTCTATTACACCCTGTCATACTGTAGGTAGGGTGTAATAGTAGAGCCATATTTGTACACTCTTCTGCAATATTTTTATATTGCAGAACAGTAAATGAGTGATCACACCCCTAGTGGTTATGTACCCAAGAAAGACTACAAGTTAAAAAAAATGAAAATAAAACAATATTAAAAGTTTAAAACACGGGGGCATGGTTTGCTGTGTAAGGAGCCAGACGTACGCTGCAGGAGCTCCTCCAGAGACTAGCTTTTATCCGCTGCCTGGATACGCAAAATGGGCCAAAAAAGAAATAAGAAGACTGCTACAGCTACTGGTCCGTCTCCTGATTCCACTGGGCTCCCTATTTCTAACTATTTTGCTCCGCTGCAGGGGCTGGGAGACGACGGCCCTGCTTTCCGCGCGCCGGAGCCTGCGGCGCCATCTTGCCCATCAGCGCTGCCTCGTGAGGCCTGCCGAAACTCTCGCCGCCTGGAGCTCACAGTTCCAGAGTCGGAGACTGGTCCCCGCCGACAGACTCGCCTGCAGCGAGTCGCGGGTCCCGCTGTCTCCAACAGCCGCTTCGGGACTTGCTGTGAAGGAAGCTGGAGCTGACGTGCAGAGAGCCTGCCCGTGCAGCCGCGCCACAGGAGTCAGAGGCTTCCCTGGCATGTCAGCAGGAATCCAGCAGAGCCAGCTCGGGAACACGAGGTCAGTCTAAGCCAGGGCCTCAGGGGCTCGCTCAGCTCCCGTTGGTGCAGATCCGACAGCCCGCGATCGTGAGCGGTCCTAGAGAGTTATTAAGACTGCCCTGCCTCATCTCCCAGGACACTCTTATAGCACTACCTGTGCAGGGGCTGACGAGCCATAATGGATCCCCCCTCAATAGCTCCTCGAACTGGGCCACAGAGGAGCCTCATAGATGTAGTGTCGGGAGCCTGGAGCCACCGATCCTCACAGAAAGAGGCCAAATCTTAAAAGAATTGGCTAGGCCGCAATCTCACCTTAGTCAGTACGACAAGGTAGGAGCTTGGACCCGCTCCCTGGAAGGCCCTACTGCCTCATTTAATGCCTGGACCCAAAGCTCTGATGGGGGTCAAAATGGTCCTAGAGACTTTCAACTCGTACGCTCGCCTGATGGGCAGCAACATGCCAGAGTCAGTACACAGGATGCATCTGCTGGTGAATTTATCCCAGAGGACTTTACTATACAACCAACCCCACAGGGTCTCACTGACTCTGCTCCTGTCCTCTCCTCATGTGATCTGGCCCGGCGACGAGGTCTGAGTGGGGTCCAGGACGCAGGTTGGGGGGGTGGCGGGGCCCATGAAGGGAAGGGGTCCTGCTCCCCCGCTGACTCAGACGTATTGGGCTCCCCCCGTCGGGGGCCCTGACTGGGAACTGGGCTTGTGATGCCACCCTTCCGAGAAGCGGGGACTCATGGGCTTCGGACTCCTTGGGGAGGCAGTCCTCCAAGACTAGCCCATAGTCCTGATCCAACTCTCTGTGCCCACCGGCCGCGGTCAGAGGGCCCCTCAACCCAGCCTCCATGTCCCTTACCACCTGAAGAAGCCAGACTAGCGCTGGACTCTCACCCGGAGCTCAGGGCCTTACTCTCATTCTTACCAACCAAACAAGAGTTGCAGCTCCTAGCAAAGGACATGCAACAGGCTTGGAAACAAGATCTCCGTTCAGTCCAATCCAATGTGGCGGACTTGCAGATGAGGGTCCACCACTTGGAGAAAGCTCAAGAATCAACAACTGTTCTGGTGACCAGTCTCAAGGCCTCACTGGCGGAACAGAACTCGCAGTAACTCCAGCTGTCTGTTCAGATGGACTATCTTGAAAACCGCAACAGGCGGAACAATGTTCGACTCCGAGGTCTGCCAGAATCTGTCAAAACTGGAGAATTGACCAGCGCTCTCACAAAAATTTTCAACCATATTCTGGGAAAGCCAGAGGATACCTTCATCGAGTTCGACAGGGCTCACAGAGCCTTACGCCCCCAGAGCCTGGACGATGCCTGCCCACGGCATGTCATCTGCAGGATCCACCACTACATTGCGAAGGAGGAGATCATGCATAAAGCCAGACTGATGCAACAGGTGGAATATGAAGGCCATAAATCGAGTCTATTCCCGGACATCTCAAGACACACCCTTAGGATGAGGGCAGCCCTCAAACCTCTTCCGTCAATTCTCCAAACCAGGAATATCCCATACAGATGGGGGTTTCCTTTCTCTCTACAAATCAGGTACCGGGAGAAAACACTCATCCTTAGGTCACCGGAGGACTTACCGAATATCACTTCTACTCTCGGACTGCCAGAAGTGGTCCTGCCAGAGTGGGCTGCGGCCACCGCGACTGTTCCTGTGCCTGCTATGGCCCCGCTGCTGGACAACCAAAGGCTACGGCCTCACCTGGTGGAGGCTAAGCCTCAGAGGGGTCGACGACGTCACGGGAGTCCAGATAGTCAGCCAGCCAGCCAGGGCAAGACTTCATCGTTGAGTGGTCCCTTTTTATCTGGAAAATTCCCAGGTTATTCATCGCACTTCAACTGGACTCTCTGCTCTAATTGATTGTCCCTGTACCCTCTCTGAGGAGAGCGAGCTGCCCCTGTGCTGGGTGGTTGCGAGTCCCTGGCTCTTTTCAAATGGCAGAGGTCTTATACAGCCCTCTGGATAGTTACCGGAACTCTGTCGATTTACTCCTATAAGTAATTAGTTGTTTGTATATTGTGTTTCCTTTTCCGATAACGGAAAAGGAAATGTAACGCATAGTGTCTGTAGGCCTCATGGGTGCGATCTTTTTGGAGAGACATCTCTGTTCTTCCTCTCCCATCCTGGCCCATTTCCCCCACCCCCCCCCCCTTTTTTTTTTTTTTCTTTTCTTTGTTTGTCTTCTCCTCTCCTCTGCTTTTCCCAATGTTCCCCCCTGTCTCCCCTCTCCCCTTCCCTATTTTGTTCCTCTCACTCAGGGTTGGCTTCTCTGATTTGGTCTCCTAGGGGCTCGCACCCATCTATAACGTTTTTCAGACAGCTCTCGAGGTTCTCACTCTGCGGTGGATTGTCGGAGTGTGAATCTTTCTTTTTTATTTTCTATCTCTGGTTCTCTTTGTAGCTTTACCCCCATCTAGCACGTGGCCTTTTGTTATTAACAAATGGTCATTACAGTTGAAGAACTGTACACCTTAGTTGGTTGGCCTCTGTTTGTTAGGCCTTTGTTTCAAATCTGTTATTACTGGGTTTCAGTTACTGTTTGGCTCAATGGCACGGCACGGTTGGCACTTTTCCTAGCGACCTCGGGGGTCTTCTTATTCTTAGCTCCTTGTTTGCAATGGAATGTCTTCCATCCGTATAACATCCCTTAACGTTAAGGGATTCAATTCCCCCGAAAAAAGGTCAAAAATCCTGTACCACTTCCACAAACAGAAATCACATATAGTCTGTATACAGGAGACCCACTTACTTTCTTCCCACATTCAGTCCTATCGTAATAGGTATTTCCCTGCCTGGTGCCATAACAGCAGTACGTCATCCAAAGTTAAGGGAGTGGCCATCTTCTTCCATAAGTCGCTCCCGGTTCAGGTTCTTGACGTCAGGTGTGAGGAAGATGTTAGGGCACTCTTTGTCAAAATAAATCTCCAAGGCCATATTTTCACAGTTGCAAATATCTATGCCCCTAACATAGGACAGCTATCCTTTCTTGCTAAGACCCTAGACAATTTGGCCTGTTTTGCTCAGAGCAAATTGTGCTCTGTGGCGATTTCAATTTAACTCTTAACCCTATCTTAGATGCCTCCTCTGGACGCCCAACGGTTGCCCACCACACTCTTAACAGAGTGAAAAAGTTGCTCCATGATATGCAGCTGGTGGATGTATGGAGGCTTTTACACCCAAAGGATCGTGATTATACCTTATACTCTTTTCCCCACAATTCCTATACCCGCATAGATTATGTTTTCCCGCCAACATCTCCTCCTCCGCTATGTAGTGGATGCCTCAGTAGGCAATATCCTCCATTCGGATCACGCCCCGGTCCATTGCGATCTCATCTTGCCGCAATACAAGCGCCCAGCTTTCACATGGAAGCTTAACAATTCTTTGCTCTCAGACTCTCTATGCCTGTCAGACCTTCAACGCTCAATAGACTCTTTTCTTTCGGCCCACCTCCTTGATCCGACCCCGTCCCAAACCAAATGGGAAGCCCTGAAGTGTACTCTTTGAGTAATTCTAATAAAGCACGGGGCGCGCCTCAAACGGGAATCCTCCTCTAAGCTCCAAACTCTCCTGACATGTCTATCCTATCTGGAGACCGTTCACAAATCCTCAGGGCTGGAGTCTGACTTGAGGGCTCTCACTCAGACGCACCATGAAATTCTCCTACTAATGGATAAGAGGCATAAGAAATACCGTCAAATATGTTCCAGCTCCTTCTATGTCTGGAGCAACAAACCAGGCAAACACCTGGGGCGAGCTCTCAGAGACAAGAGAGCATCTCTTTTTGTGCCTAGCTTTAAGAGCCCTGGTGGACGGGCCATTCACCTCACGGAGGAAATACTTCAGGTATTTCACAAATACTACTCCTCGCTATACAATCTCCCTCCTAGGGACTCTTGCCCCATTTCCCTACAAACTTATCTTTCCAAAACGGCCCTGCCGCGTCTTTCTGCTGAGTTTCTCGCCTCCCTGGAGGAGCCCTTCAGCGAGGATGAACTTCTCCGGGCAATAAAGTCTTTGCCCTCGGGTAAAAGTCCCGGACCGGATGGTTTTACGGCCTTGTTCTACAGGACCCTGAAGACCGAGTTGTCGCAACCTATCTTGCAGGCGTTTAATGCTGTCTCTTCTGATTCCCCGTTTGATCCTGCTTTCCTGCGAGCTCACATAGTAGTGGTCCCAAAGGAGGGTAAGGATCCGACGCAGTGCCAGAGTTATCGGCCTATTTCGCTGATTAACACTGATGAAGATTTATGCCAAGATGTTGGCCAATCGCCTGAATCCTTTGCTCACAACCATCGTTCATTCAGATCAGGTCGGATTTGTCCCCTCTAGGGAGGCGAGAGACAATACGCTTAAGACTTTCTCCTTGATCCATCATATTCACTCGCAACAGATTCCGTGCCTTCTCCTATCACTAGATGCGGAGAAGGCTTTTGATCGGGTCGCCTGGCCTTTTCTACGTGGGGTTCTGGATTCCCTGGGCTTGGGCGCGATTATGCGTGAAAGAGTGATGGCCCTTTACTCCTCACCTCAGGCGCAGATACGTGTCAATGGGGTTTTATCTGCTCCATTGACAATAGGTAATGGCACCAGGCAGGGATGCCCGCTCTCCCCCATCCTTTACATTCTAGTCATGGAGCATCTGATGCAGAATTTACATGGTGACCCTAGAGTCAGGGGGATCAGAGTGGGAAATCTCCACTTTAAATCTTCGGCCTATGCAGACGATTTGCTACTATACCTCACGGAGCCTGATGTCTCTCTCCCGGCAGCATTGGGGGTTCTGGAGGATTTTGGGGTATTTAGCAACCATAAAATAAATATGACTAAGAGCTCGGCCCTCGGCTTTTATCTGCCTCCGGATCTCTTCTCTAGCTTACGATCCTCTTTTCCCTTCACCTGGGAGACCTTGTCGTTCAAATACTTGGGGATCCAGATGCCCTAATCCCTAGACAAAGTATTTGATCTTAATTATTCTCCTCTTTTATCTAGAATCAAACAGGATCTCCTGAAATGGGAGAAGAGAGACTTCTCCTGGATAGGTCGGATTAACATTCTAAAAATGAATGTTCTTCCCCGTTTACTGTATCTTTTCCAGGCGATTCTTCTTAAGCTACCTCGGTCTTTTTTTGGGACCCTACGTAGACTGACTTCTAACTTCGTTTGGGCACGAGGTCATCCCAGGGTTGCGGAAACAACTTTAATCAGACCAACGGCAGAAGGAGGCTTGTCCCTGCCAGACTTCCTGACCTATTATTTATCAGCAGTCTTGGTGCGAATTATAGATGCTTTCAATGGCACAGATTCAAAGCTCTGGATTCGCCTTGAGTCTCATCTGTATGGGGCTCCCATAGTGGCTCTCCCGTGGCTTCCATCCTCAATGCTGCTGAGGAGTCTACTCAGTTCGGTGCCCCTCATTGCATAGACCTCGGTTCGGTATGTACGTCATATGCTTCCAAAATGGGGATCATCTGTCCGGGGGGACCTTGTACACCGCTCTTAGGAAATCCGGCTGTCCCTGAGTCCCTTTCCCAGCCCCTCTCTCAACTTCTAGGATTAAATGTCACCCACACCACCTTTGATCGTGTTGTTACCCCGAGCTCCTTGAAGGGTTATAAGGAATTGGTGGTCGATGTGTCTTTGACTCAATTTGCTAGATTCGACCACTATCAATTGCGAAGCGTCTACGCAAGCTGGAAACAGCAGCTCAACCTTCATAGAGCCAACACTTTTGAGTTGTGGTGCTTAGGCAGACATTATGAAAGAGGTGCTCTCTCTGGCTTATATAGACTTCTACTTAACACTTCCTCAACAGGGAAACTAGTTTTTCAGAAGAGCTGGGAATGAGAATTTAATAGAACCCTCTCAGAAGAGGATTGGCATAGGACATTCCAGATTGCACATAGGGCCTCTGTGTCTTTACGCGCACATGAACTTAATTATAAAATTCTTACTAGGTGGTATCGAGTCCCTGCCTTATTGAATCTTGTATATCCCACCTGTCCTAGTATATGCTGGCGGTGTAAGTCTGGTATGGGAACTATGACCCCTATTTGGTGGGGTTGCCCGGTTTTACAACCTTTTTGGTGCAAGGTTATCGATCTTATCTTTAGAATAACGGGAATAAAACTTCAAAACGGCCCGGCTACTCTTCTCCTGTTCAATATCCCTTTCCCTAGTCATATCCTCAGGGCACATCTCCTCACCTTCCTGATTTTGGCTGCTAAAATAATCATTCCCAGGCTCTGGCTCTCCCCACCTGCCCGTCCATAACAGATTGGTTCAGAGAGATACAGGCCCTATAAAGACTGGAGGAGTTTAGGACTGATTCTCCGCTATGTTATAGCAAATATCTCTATGTGTGGGAGGATTGGATCTCATTCTGCCAATCGGACCATTACCTCTCTAGCTCCTGTTAGTGGATTATTCTGCATGCACAACCATCTGGGTGTTAGTATTGGAGTGGTGCAGATCGATTTCTCTCTCTTTTCTTTTTCTTTTAAGGGACCAGTGCCACAACCGTGCCGCCCATAGGTTTTTGTGTTTTCCTTTAATTTTTAGTTTGCTTTCTCATTGTTTCCTGTAGAGTCTTTATAAGAGCAGTTTATAAGATTGTAACTAAATAACCGGTACACAATCTATTCATACTCTATCTGTTATGCCAGCTCAGACTTCCCTCGTTGGGACTTTGATTGAAACCACAAATTCAAATGGTTCATGCTTCTGAGCGCGATCCAATTACCCCTTTTCCCCTCCGGAGGGCATGTCTAACAGATACATTATCCAATTTAGAGATCGGGTATCCGGACCCCACGGTCAAATAAGTATTACGGTTTTATCAGTATTCGCTTGTTAGTAGTACTCCTGTTTCTGTATCATGGCAGAAGAGAGTTTAATACTGTTGTTCTGTATTACACAATTACTGTTTTCTACAGTATTTACAATGGTTCTGGTTATACTTGTCTTTTGTACTTCTTATAATTCTCTTAATAAATACATTTGAATACGGAAAAAAGTTTAAAACACCTCACTGTTGCCATTCTTCCACTGTTAAAAAATCTATTAAATGCACCATAAAAATGTACCTCTTTGGATCTCTTTAGATGAGGACTCCACCTCAGCGATTATTCTATACTGCTTCCCCTGTCAAGATATTTAACTAAAGCTTACTCATTTTCCCAGTCCCTACCCCTCACTTTAATACCTTAGTGAAACCCTGTTTTAAGCCTTAAAAAGTTGTTCTCACCATGCTGTTTTGCATTATCTGCTTTTCACAGTCAGCTATATAATCAATCTATTTTTTCTACAGCATTGATTGGCATATCAGCTCTGCTATACTTGGCTGAGCCTGTTAGAGGGACATTGCTGACAGAAGGGTTTAAGTAGTAGGGCAGAGGGCTACAGAGCTCTAAAGGGTTAAAGTTTGTTAGTAACATAAGCCAGCTTCTGTGATGCTGTTAACACACAACAGAGAGTGATGTCAGCATCACAATCAGAGCATCTGCAGCAGTGAGAGCAGAAAGGTAGGTAACCTGGGGAAGCACGTGTACATAAGCAAGAGATAAGAACCGCTCTAGCTCTGAAAGGAAGCAAAATCAGAACAGCAATGTATGTAGTAATAGTATTTATTCACTTTTGCCTACATGTTTAAAGCTAATGATTGTGGTGAGAATAACCCTTTAACGACCAGGCAGTTGTTTTTTTCTTTTTTCATTATGGCTCTCACATTATAAGAACTGTGACTTTTATTGTTCCATGTACATAGACAATTTAAGACTTGTTCTTTGCGAAATAAGATTTATTTTTTGACAGCACTATTATGACATTCATATGACTTATTAATTAACTTTTATTAACTCTTTCTGGGAGAAATGGAAAAGAAAACAGTAATTCAGTTATAGTCTCCTCTACAACCTAAGTTTACGCTGCTCACAGCGCAGTTAAAATATAATGATAACTTTATTCTCCGGGTCAGTATGATTACAGCAATACGAAGTTATGTTTTTTGTGTCACTGTATCACAGGACTCATAACATTTTTATTTTTTCCTCAACTGAGCCATATGAAGACTTGCAGTTTTCATTGATACTGCTTTGGGATTTATGTGAATGTTTTTAATGCTCTCTATTCCGTTTTTTAGGTGAAGTCAAATAACATTTTCATACTTATTTTAGTTGTTCTTTTTATGGCGTTCACTGTGTGGGATAAATAATGTAATCATTTTATAGTTTAGGGCATTATAGATTCGGACATTCAAACTATACAAAGGCTATTCAAATTTTATTTTCTGTTCCCTAAGTAGTTAAAAAAGGAACAGGAAAATGGACATTTTTAAATTTAAATCTTTATTTAACTTTTTTCCACAATTTTTAGTCCCACTAGGGGACTTAAACATGCAAGCGTTTGATTTCTCATATAATACGTTGAACTCAAAAGGTGTAACCTGAAGCTCCTGGCTCTGATGCAAAAAACAAAATGGAGCCCCCCAGTTACCACGTGTCTTTATAATACTGGTGTCCTCTTATCTGGCACAAGGGCTTTTGGTCCTCCTCAGGCTGCAAGGCAACTGTTACCTCTGCACCCCCCATAGTTACACCGCTCATTGCACTACTTGTAGTATATTATGCCTGTCAGCTTAGAAAGGCCCCTTAGTCCCTGACTTACTGACAATCATTAACAGGTTAAAGATGACGACATATAGGTAGTGCCCTTTTAAAAATAGGAAGTGCACAGTTAGAAGCAGTACCCAAACCCTGGTTCCCAAAGGCCCATCTGCCACCTAGGAAGACACAAGTGATATAAATTACATGTGGTGGTGCTGGTAGTGGCAGTGGAATTTTACATTAAAATATAGGAGCTTTAAAGAAGTTTTCTTATCATGTTGTTACACAGAGCCACAGCCAGCTTTAGAATCACACATGCTGTGCAGGTTGTGGGTGGGTCAATAGCAGCACATAAGTTTTGGTGTTCCTAGCTATTCCTGTCTTTATAAATCTCTTGCACTCCTGTCAATGTATTACACAGGTTGCAAAGCTCTAAAGAGTGTTTATTTAGCTAAATGAGAAGTCCATTGCTAGAGATAAGACTCTGCAGGAGGTGACTCACCATGGATGGACTGTGACTGAAAGCAGCTTAGAGCAATGAGAGATAAGAGACAGAGGGGAGATAAATGGGGAGACGTAACCAGAGAATCTTGTGTGCTCTTAAAGGAGATGCAATCTTCTTTATCTCCTGACCAAAGGAAAATTAACAAAGTAATGTATTTTGAAAAAGTCTTTTTACCTGTCCCTTGATGTTAAAAGCTAATCATTGTAGTAAGAAAACTCCTTTAAATTGTGTCTCTGACTAAATATATGCAATTTATTGCAGTAAGACAGAATTCTATTATGTAAATGCTCTTGTAAACCTGGGAACGGCACTACAGTG
This sequence comes from Phyllomedusa bahiana, assembly GCA_025379985.1. Classification (NCBI taxonomy): domain Eukaryota; kingdom Metazoa; phylum Chordata; class Amphibia; order Anura; family Hylidae; genus Phyllomedusa; species Phyllomedusa bahiana. The sequence goes on from JAODAL010028581.1 coordinate 26,672, forward strand.
GGATGAAGCTATAACAATCAAAAATTAAAAAATAGTAATGTTTAAGTTTCTAGTATCTGAAACTTGTCATTCTTCAGATTAGAGTAAGGCTAGGCGCATACCATGTCCGGGCATTGTCAATGGGAACATTTTAAAAATACTGCCAAACACGCCCCAGATGTATGCAGACATATATGATTGTGTATGAATCTCTCTAGAAAATATGTGTGCTGCATTTGTGACTGCGCCTGTACAGTCACTTAAAACAAAGGATTAATGGTTTACTATCTTCTGTCCAAACATATCAACAACCACTCTTTTCCTTATGCCTGACTAATTGATGTCTGTGAAAACATTAGTTGTATACATTTTCCAATGTATAAGCTGAATATAGAGCCCAAATGTGATGTAAATCTTGCCAGATTCCCATGAGAATTGCAAACAAATATACTAGCAAGTAGCATTGAAATAAAGTTCCTTGGGCCCAATGGAAGAAAGCACTTTTAAGTACTTTTGTAATCCACTGTAAATCAATCCTTGCACATACAGGGTTTAATAGGACATCTAGTGATGGGTTCTAAAGCCACCTCCAAAGGAGGTTCATTTCTACTAGATCTTTGTGGCAGGTCCGTTCCTAGGCTAAATTGCACTCAGGGCGGGATGAGGAAATTTCTCCCCATCTTCCCCCACTAACATAATGCGCCACGAAGCGACACAGTGCATCACCATCAACCAAATCCAAAGTATACAAAAAGCTTTAACACAATGTGCTACGTATAAAACTACTAAGTAATTGTCATACAGTTACCAAATAACACTGCTACACAAAACCAGAATTCCAGGCTAATAGTACCAATGTCCTACTAAGACCACATATCCCCAGCACATAGTGACCGAATAATACTGCCACACCGTGACCACATATCAAAAGCACATAGTGACTGAATAATACTGCAACATCATGATCACATATCACCAGCACATAGTGACTGAATAATACTGCCACACCATGACCACATATCAAAAGCACATAGTGACTGAATTATACTGCAACATCATGATCACATATCACCAGCACATAGTGACCGAATAACATCCCCACATATCAACAGCACATGGTGACTGAGTAATACCTCCACACCATGACCACATATTACCACCACATAGTGACTGAATAATACACCATATCATTACTGAATATAAACCAAATATACTACAACCAATATTACTGCCATACACTGACCATACAGAGATGGATACCAATTGTGCACAGGCTCTGTAGACATATAAGCATTTACAGTAAAGTTTCAACCAAGGACTTACAGGAGACATCTCTGAAGAGTTGTTCTCTTTCTTTTTTCTTCTCCATCTAGCCCAGACCGCCATGACGTCTTCTCCCGGCCACAACTCTTCACTGTAGAATTTACAAAACAAACATTTTAGACTCCTCACTTTATCAGCACTTCTCTACTAATTCCTATCTATATACAAACTCCCCATCTATTGCGACCCAAATGGTAATAATTACCTCCTTGTGCCCCAAACGCCTATGGGGCTCCCAAGTTTTAGTCTTGTTTTGTGTATCAATATATGAAGTAGTTAAATTCCCTAAGACAGTATATAGGTGCACCCCCAAACTAGGTAGGCAGACCTCAGGTAGGTGTATAGCGCCCCATTAGGTAGGTAAACTTATAGGTCACAAATAGGTAAGTATTTCAATCCTCTATTAAGTAGATAGGTAGCTATATAGGCCTCCCAATAAGTAGAAATATAGATCCCTATTATGTAGTTATATAGGCGCTTGTAGGTGGTTATTTGCCTCCGAAAGCCAGGTAGTGGCCCAGTGTAGCCAGATAGTTATTTGCCCCCTGAAGCCAGTTAGTTATATGCTCCCTGTAACTAGGTAGTTATATGCCACCTGTGGCCAGTTAGTTGTCCTCTGTAGCTATTTAGTTGCCCTGTTTAGCCAGGTAGCTGCTCCAGGTAGCCAGGTAATTGCCCCCTGTAGCCAGTAAGTTGCCCCATGTAGCCAGGTAGTAGGCCCCTGTAGCCGGTAAGTTGCCTCCTATAGACAGGTAGTAGCCCCTGTAGCCAGTAAGTTGCCCCCTGTAGGCAGGTAGTAGCCCCTGCAGCCAGTAAATTTCCCACTGTAGCCAGGTAATTGCCCCCAGTAGGCAGGTAGTAGTCCCCTGTAGGCAGGTAGTAGCCCCCTTTAGCCAGGTAGTTTCCCCCTGTAGCCAGTAAATTGTCCCATGTAGGCAGGTAATAGCTCACCGTAGCCAGTAATTTGCCCCCTGTAGCCAGGTAGTTGCCCCATGTAGCCAGTAAGTTGCTGCCTATAGCCAGGTAGTTGCCCCATGTAGCCAGTAAGTTGCCCCCTGTAGCCAGGTAGATGCTCCCTGTAGGCAGGTAGTTGCCCCAAGTAGCCAGGTAATACCCCCTGTAGCCAGTGAATTGCCCCATGTATCCAGGTAGTAGCCCTCTGTAGCCAGTAAATTGCTCCCTGTAGCCAGGTAGTTGCCCCCTGAAGCCAGGTAGTATGCCCCTGTAGCCTGTAAATTGCTCCCTGAAGCCAGGTAGTTGTCCCCTTTAGCCAGGTAATATGCCCCCTGTAGCCAGGCAGTAGCCCCCTGTAGCTAATTATGATAATAAAAAAAAAGTACTCACCTCTCCATGGTCCATGTGGCAGACCCGGGAGCTGGTGAACAGTGTAAGTGGTGTGACATCGTCATACCGCTTACGCCGGCACACAGCTCCTGAGATCTCCTGAACCAGCAGAGGCTTCCGAACTTGGAGATCCAGTGTCACAAGGGGCATGATGAAAACCTTGCATCACGCCCCCTGTAACGCTGATGTGTATGTACAAAGCTCACTGAGTGCTGTACATACAAGGGAGAAGGCAGGAGGGTAACGAACCATCCTGCCTTCTCCCTATAGGAGCAGCTGCACAGCTAGTGTGCAGCTGCTGACTCTGAACGGCTGTTGTAAAACGACCATGCAGAGGCTAATCGCTGGGTGGGCAAGGTGGGCGGCCACTGCACCCCCTTGGGTGAGCGGAGCCTCGCGCGGGCGTCCGCCCTGCCTGCCGGTAGGTACGGCCCTGCTTTGGGGTTCTGATATATTAGGGATTTGTTATTGTGTCAGAGGTCATTATTCTGGTGGGCTAGTTCAACCCTGTCAGAAAGGTGCAATGTCATGTCACAACAGACAACAAATAGATGATATTTTTCACTATGCTCTATTAGGCCAGGTTCATATGGTGTATAGTGGCATGTACCTGTGTGCACTGCTATATGCCTGCTGTTGAAAGTATACTCTGGCTATTGCTCGGGCTCTCATTCACTTTCCCCGACATGTAAGCATCCGAAAGAAGTGACATGTCGGATACTGTGCACTGAGGAATACATCTAGTTATCATAGCACTCAGTGAGTGAGTTTTACCGTATTTGTGGGGCATACTTCGGACACATTGCAGCAGTATTGTGCTCCACAAATATGCCCTGTGAACATACCCCATTTATTGGCATGTTCCTGCTCTACAGAAGCCGAATAGGCCGGATACCCAGCACCCCATGAGGTGAGGCCCCACATGACCAAGCTTAATAGGAGGGAGCGCCATCACAGTGGAGATGGGATTTTTAAGGTATGTTCACACAGCTTATTTTGCCTAAAATGCACCTAAAACACGCTTCAAGAATTGACCTGACACTTCTTTTTCAGCACTTCCAAAGAAGCGTGTAGTAACCTTGTCATCTATGAACTACAACAAGGTTTTATATAGGAATCAATTAACCCCTTACCGCCGGAGCTAGTTTTGGCCTCTCTGTCAGAGCCCCATTTTTTAAATCTGTCATGTGTCACTTTATGTGAGAATAACTTTTTGACACTTTTACCTATCCATGTGATTCAGAGATTGTTTTCTCGTGACACATTGTGCTTTAAGATAGTAAGAAATTTTGGTCCAAAAAGTCAGTTTATTTGTGAAAATATCAAAGAATCGTGAAAAATTTGAAAAATTTACCATTTTCAAATTTCAAAAATTTCTGTCGTAAGACAGATAGTTATTCCACTCAAAATAGCTTATAACTAGCATCAACCATATGTCTACTGTAGTTTGGAATCTTTTTTTTTAAATGTATTTTTTTTATTTACGTCATTAGGGGGCTTAGAAATTTAGTAGTAATTTTTAAATTTTCAAGAAAATTTGCAATATAAATTTTTTTAAGGACCAGTCCAGTTCTAACATGATGTTGATTGGCCTGTATGTTAGATACCCCCATAAATGACCTCATATAAGACACTACACCCCTTAAAGTATTCAAAACAGCATTTAGGAACTTTATTTATCCATTAAGTGTTTCACAGGAATTAAAGCAAAGTGGAGCTGAAATTTCAAAATTTCACTTTTTTTGTAGATTTAAAATTTTTATCCATTATTCACAAGAACACGTTAGATGTGATCAGGGAAATGCAACTTAATATTGATTCCCCAGACTGTGCCATTTTCAGAGATATCCCATATGTGGGCCTAGTGCCGATTTGGCTCAAAAGCCACAGAATAGGAGGAGCGCCTTCTGGACTCTGGGACCTCATTTTCTTTACGATTTTATTTAGGTGCCATTTCAGGTTTGCAGACGCCTTAAGGTGTTAAAATTTAATAAACACCCCTAAAAAGACCACATATTGGAAACTACACCCCTTAAGGAATATATCCAGGGTACATGGTGTATTGACCCCACAGGTGATTCACAATTTTTTTTAGTGTTAAGCTGTGAAAATTAAAAATGTTATTTTTTTCCCAAACAAACTGCAATTTTAGTGAAAAATTGTTTATTTTTAAAAGGGAAAACCTAAAAAAAAGCACCAAAATTTTGTCACGCAATTTCTTCAAGTTCGTCAATCCCCACATTGGGTGAAACTGCATTTGGGCGCAAGGCGGGGGGGAAAAAGGGGGAGGGAGCGCTATTTGGCTTTTGGGAACGCAGTTTTGGTGGGCCATGTCGCCATCTGCAAACCCCCCAAGTCCCAACCAGGTAAAACCCCTTCCCAGAAGTGGCCCCATTTTGGTTCAACACCCTCGGGGATCTCACTGGGGGATACTTGCATTTTGGTGCACGGGTTTTCCCATAGGTTTTTTTTTTAAAGTATTGAGCCATGAAAATGGGGGGGGGGGGGGGGAACCCAATTCCCCCATTGGGTTTTTGGGGCTTCATTTTACAATGTTCGCCGTACGGGAAAAAAAGAGGATAATTTTACTATGGGGTTGGGGTACAATTAAAATGATATAAATTTATAAGTTTTTTTATTTTTATTATTTTTTCACAATAAAATAGGCTAGAAAAAATTGTGTTTTTATTTGTCCTATTTGCCCAACCAAGCTTTTTTATTTTTCTGTTATGGAGTGTTTTGGGGTTTTTTTTTTTGTGGGAAAGTTGACTTTTTTAGTAGTACCATTAGGGGGGGCATAGACGCTTTGATCATTTTTTAAAAAGTTTTTGGAGGCATTTTTTGAACAAAATACAAAATTGAGTAGTGTTTTTTTTTTATTTTTTACAGCCGTCACTGTGCGGTATAAATGACAAATTCTAGCTTTACCGCAGGCGAAAAATTACAGTGAACCAAATGTGTATAAAATTTTTTTCATTTTTACTGCTTTTTACACAAAAAAACACTTTTATTCAAAAAGGAAAACATGTTTTTTTCATCGCCAGTTTAGAGCCAAACTTTTTTTTTTTTTTCTGTGTACGGGCGTTAGGGGGGTTTTTTTTGCGGGATGAGTTGTGTTTTTATTGTATAATTTTTTTGGGGAACAAGACTTTTTGAAACATTTTAAATTGTTTTTTTTGGAAGGCCAGGTGACGAAAAAACTGCAATCCTAGGAGTGTTTTTTTTATTTTAAAAAAAAGTCATTGGCAGTACCATGACAAGTTGCTTTTTCCCCTGTGGTCGTAGATTATGGAAATACCCCAATTTTTAAAATTTTTTTTATTTGAAGCACTTTAAAAAAAAGTTTTTTTATTGTGTAAAACAATTTTTATGCATTTCGTCTTTGAGACATAAGCTTTTTTATTTTTTCCCTTTTCAAGAGGTAAAGGCTTTTTTTTTGCGGAGAACTGAGTTTTAAATTTGGTACAACTTTGGTTTTTATATGATTTTTTATCGCTTTTTATTCCATTTATGTCAGCGCGGGAGAAAAAAAATCGCAATTCTTTTATTGTTTTTTTAAAAAAAAAAATTTTAACATGTTCACCGAAAAGGGGTTAAATTTTTAGGGCAGACGTAACGCAGCGGCGAACCAAAATGGTACTTTATTTATTTTTGATTTTTTTTTGGGCTTTGGGGTCTGTAAAGGGGGGAAAAAGGGGAGTGTACGTTTTTTATTTATTTTTTTGTGTTTGTGTTTTCTTTTTTTCACTTTTTTTTTTACTTTTTTTTATTTTTTCTACACTTCTATTTACTTTTTCCCCAAGGGGGTTAAACCCAATCTTCAATCTTTTTGAAGGTTTCTGTTTTAAGGGAAGCCCGTGCTACATTTGCATGCACCCGTCGCATGACAACGTCCCACATGCCCACAATGATTGTGGGGATGTGACGTCACAGATGGTTCCGGGAAGTGTTTTTCGTTCAGTTCAGTCTGGAGGAATCATTGCTGCACAATGCAAAAAGCGCGCCGAGGGGCAGGGAGGGGGGGCTCCCCCTCCCGCCTGCGACTTAGTTCCCACGACATTAAGATTAAGGGGTTAAACACCCGCGGTCGGAGCTCACTCCGGCCGGAAGTTATGCGGCATGAAGCCAGCGGTAATTTACCGCTGGTCCCATGTCGCGATTGCGTGCGGCTCGCCCACAAGCCCGCGCGATCGCCAGGACGTATGCATATACCATTTGGGGGAAGTCATTTCCCGCTAGGGCTATGCATACATCCAATGTCGTGAAGGGGTTAAATGACTGGGGGCATTTTGAACAAGGCTTTGGGCGAGGAAACGCTCCGAAAACCTCGTCCAAAACCACGTCAAAATAAGCCGTGTGAACATGGACTTAGTGAGACCGTTAGTTGCGACAGGAGAGCAGTAGTCTGTTTACAAGGGGGAAATTATCTTATTTGTTTGGAGACCAATGGGTTTGAAATCTAGTAGGAAGTTTTTGTTAAGCTAACTGGGATAGTTGATTAGTAATCTTGAAGTCATAGCAGCTGGTAGTGGGTCGGGGTCCTTGGAGTTGGTGGTAAATTGTTGGGGGCCTCTGCAAAGGTGGAGGGCTCATATAGTTTGCTATTTATTTGGCTTATGGTGTATATGAACCAGCTGGGGTTAAGCAGTTGAACATTAATTGATGAAAATGTTTGTGTCACGGGTTGCACTGTGGCTAGTGCTTGCAGCCACACCCGTGTGCCTCCTCACTGCTCTTCCCATCTGCCGGTTCCCTACTGCAATGTCTCCCTTAGGGCGTGCACACTTCCCCACCCTGATTTAAAGCTTGCTCTGTCTATATTTGTGCTCCTTCCCTACTCCTCAGTGCCAGTTTGTTGGTGCATTTTGGTGTGTTTACCTGCATTTGGCTAGTTCTCCTGTGATTTATAGTATTGACCTCGACTTTCCTGAACCATTTACACCTTTAAACCGCCTGCTCTGACCATCTACTTGTGACCTGACCTACCATCTAGCCTGCATGCCAGCCATCACTATGACCATGTTGGGGATAGTGAACAAGGAGTCCAAGTCCCCTTACCGGGGATGAAGACCACGGGCTCCAGAAACTCCACAGCGAAAACAGAGGATCCACTCCAGTTTGTGACAGGTTGCCAGATCATTGTAGCTCCAAGGACCTTCTCCACTTGCTATGACTGGTGATTGTGGTTTATTATGGGTTGGTTATTTAACGAGGCATTTATAATGTACAATGCTAAAAAAGTTATATGTTATACATTACATGTTTTTTAATAAAATGGTCGTTGCTGCCCATTTAATCCAAATCCAGAGCCCTATTTCTTTCTGTTTGGGTTGTTGTCAGGGAAAGTGGATGATTTATAGTAATAAAGGTTGGGTGATGGTCGTGGCAAAGGGTAACATTGTTATAACAGAGGAAGCATTAGGTGGTTATTAGATTAAGACTAACAACTCTATGATGCCAGGTTCATGTTGTAGGACATAAAACTGCTGCTATAAAACATCATATAGTGAGCATATATTCATACTGCATGCTTCCTCATTGATATAAATCAGGGTTAACTATTAGATAACAAACCGCATATAGGACAGGATGTAGATCAAAATCTACAAGGTTCTTCTAAATCGGTACGTTTTTCTGCTGTGATTGGAACAAAATTGAAAAAGAAATCTAAACATGTGCAACTTTTCAGGTAAACAATAATATCTGTGCCTATGTGATTTTAGTGGAATACCTACAGGTTTTTATATGTAAAGACATGAATTTAAGTTAACCAGGCGCACTCCAATATTAAGCGCATTACAAAGCGCCTGTGGCCCTTTGTAATGCACCTGAGATCGGGGGGTGTGCTGCAGCCATGTCGCACTACAACCACATTAAGCTACACATCTATGACTTTTGAACGGCAAATCCAGGTGCATTACTGCTTGAACAGGTAGAGCACTTTAAAAGTGGCTTACCTGAGCCTGAAGTGTTGCTTAGTCGCTAGAAAGTGCTAAATCTATGATCTGCAGTAGAACAGGTTAATAGATTCAAGCGCATTCTATGCTACTAATGTGCACTAAAAATCATACATGTCACCCTATGTGTCTGTAATTCTGTGGTATATTTTTAATGTAGCAGGGCACTATGTTTTTCAGATACAGAGTTCCAACCACCCTGAATAAACCAAGAGTTATGCTTAAAAATATTGACTGCAGCCACTACTTAGGGAGCTAAGGATCTGGCTGTATACTGTTTGTACGCTGAAACAGGATCCCATGGCCAACTTAGAATCGGACTGCCAAAATGTTATTCTTTGAATCTTTATATTTGCAGAAGATTGGGAGCATTGTATGTGACAGCAAGGCTGTGACCACAATACAGGTACATAATGAAGCTGGTGCCCGGCCCGGTACCTGGACTGTGGTCACGTTCGCCTCCCTGCTCCCAGCGTGTCTCGCGCCGCGGTCCGGACCTCGGGCCGCAGGCATATCCACTTCCCACCGTGTAATACGTACCTAGCCGCGTCCTGCTTCCTCCCGGACCTGTGCTCATCTGCGCGTTCCTCTGTTGTGAGATGCACCTTCCCCTGTCAGCCACTAGGGGCATGCGTGAGCCACTTGTTGGGATTTAAAGTGCCAGTGCACTACAGGTAAATCTTCCCTTACCAATGCGCATTGCGCAGAGACTGTTTAGGGCAGCCTCTTCCTGTCATCCGCACCAGTTGTTGGGGTCTGTTTCCTTGAGACATTTTTGCACGCTCTCCTTGCAAGCCTTTTCTAGCGATATTTTCTGTATCAAACCTTGCCACCTGCCTGACCTTCATCCACTGATGTTGTTCCTGCCGTGCCTGTCTGTCCGCCTGCCTTGCCGCTCTGCGTTCCAACCTGCTCTGTGTCTCCATCTTCAACTGTCACTGCGGGGGTCTACGTTGGGGTTAGCAACCTGGGGGTTTCCCTGTAGCAAAGAATTTCCCGCCTTGTGGTGGGCACCGGTGAAGACAAGGGGCCTCTTAGACTCTGTTCCTTGGTGTAGGCTTCGCCAGCTCTATGTGGTGACCAGTGGATCCACCATCCTCTCCTCTGAGCAGCGTGACAGAAGGTAATCAGCACAGAAAATATAACCAAATAATAATATGTACAACACTGAAAGAACCAGAACCATAAAATATCAAATGTATTAACCACAATTGAAATAGTGGGAATAAAAAAATCATAATCAAAATTTAAGATATCGTTATGACAAAGCATTACACACCCAGCTGACCAAGCTTAACAAAATGGCTGACCATAATTTCAAATGTAGTATTACAAACAATACATTAAAATATAAATCACCAAAAATTAACACACGTATATAAGACACTAAAGGTAGTTTAAACCATATAAACACGATAATTTTGTATTGTTGTACAGAATTGTGGTATAACACCAATACATCAGTGAAAAATTTACAAAATCACTAAATTATACAGACTTATGTCATTATAATTCCTACACCAAATAGTATGACAAATACCTTATTTTTCGTTCTATAAGGCGCACCGGATTATAAGGCGCATTATCAATGAGCGCCTGTTAAATCTTCTTGGTTCATATATAAGGCGCACTGGATTATAAGGCGCGGCACATTAATTGAAACAAAGCTCAGACCGCAAGCCAAGCTTCATTCAACACTTTCACAATAACTCTCAACTTGTAATGTTGTAACAAAAGTCAATAATGTACATTTTTTCCGTCCTACGCGAAAATCTGTCACACTTAGGAAGCTTATTTGCAATGTTTTGCAACTGATTTCGGAACGAAATTTACACGGAAACCCCTGAATCATTCTGAAAAGCTGGGGAACATACCCTTAGTGACCTTTTTTCAATGATTTGTAACTGATTTGGAACTATTTATATTTAAAATCAGTTGTAAATCAGTTGCAAATCAGTTGCAAATCATTACAAAATCAGTTTCACTAAACTAGCTGTACCAATCGTTTTTAAAAAAGCCTAAAACCCAAGTGAAGAATTGTTCTTATAAGGCGCAGGGGACTATAAGGCGCACTTTCGATTTCTGAGAAAATCATAGGCTTTTATGTGCGCCTTATAGTCCGAAAAATACGGTACATAACTGAGTAGAGCTATTCCAATAATGACTGTAAATATACACGCATAATTTAAACTTAGTAATAATTAACCTAAATCAGATACAAAGCCGTGGCAGAAAGAGAGCTGGAGGGAGAGCGTCACCCCAACATGTGTTTCACTGGCACTTGTTCACAGTCTGTGACCTAAAAATAGGATAGTGAAAAAAGGGGAATCCATTGGGCATTGTGAGACCACCTCTGTTACTTCAGGTTTCCGCTTTATACTTGGGGTTATGACGCACAGGTACTCCAACAAGGCTATTTTTAAAAATGGCCCCAGTAGTTCTATTAGGTACACCATACGCAAGAACAAAACACAAAACAACGAAAACCTTGGCTTTTGGGCCAAAATATAACAAAAAAAACACCTCTATTGGTCTGGACACGCCAGCCCCACCAAAACAATACAGTCATGGTACACCTTTTACAAGTCTTCCCTCAAGCCTTGTGGAGTAAGAGCCTTTTCTTGGTAGCGTTTCTCCCTTTCCCAGGGAGCCAACCACAAACCCGTCTTCTGTAACCGGCTTTTACAGCCTAGTAAAGGGCCCCGGACCTGGGAATTCGGGAACGCCCCTTTCTGTACTACAACCATTCCCGTAAAGCCAGCTCCTAATAGCTGCATAGCAGCTATACTATATACTTGTGTCAGCAACCTACATTTATGACACATTTTGCTTTCCCCCTGGACCCAACCCCAGTGGGGATGTACCTAACAGGTATGCTGTACAGTACCCCACCTAGGGCAGAGACAGGACTGCCAAAATCCTCGCCACAGTAAGAAATAATATATTTGCCCGAAAATTTTACACAGATTTTGACACAGAAACCTTGCTTAAAGCGGTGTTCCCACCTCACACTTTTATGACATATCCCGTTGATATGATATTAAAGTATGGTAGGTGCCTCCTCTTGGGAAAAGGGCAAATTTGGTTGGGAAAGGGGCTCCCAAATGGTTTTTTTGGGTTTAATGCTTGGACAGCTCCCCATTCTGTTCTATGGGGTTTCTGATTTTACGGTACAGTGGTGGCCAAAAAGTTTTAAAAACCCCCTGCAATTCTCTCAGATAATACTCGGTTTTCTTCCAGAAAAAAAATTGTTTTATAAAAAATTTCCCCTTTGGTTTTTTTATTTTCCCTTTAATTTGTTTTTCAATGGAAAACCCCCAAAAAAAATTTGTCAAAAAACCCAAAATTTGGATTTTTAATTAGGGGTTGAGCGATTATTTTGACAAAGTTGAAATGGCACGGTTTTTTCTTTGGGATGGGGTTTTTTAGTTTTGCGAAAAATTTTGGTTAAAATCGTCCCTAATTTTTAATATTTGCGGCCATTTTGGGGCGCTTCCTGTCATTTTGGAAGCCGAAAATCAGTTAGGGGGGGGAATTTAAAAAAAAGGGTGAGATGTTTTGGGGGCGACATCATGACTGGGATGTGTATGGTTGCGATTGGGGGAAAAAAATCTTGACCCCATTTTAAAAAGAACAGCCCTTCCGTTCATGATCAGTTTTGTGTCCGTATCTCAAAGCAGTGGGGAAGTGCGCTCTCCCTCTGTGCAAAAGCTAGCAAAATTTTATTCTTTTTGTTAAACAGAGACAGCTCTACTTTTACCCTGTATCCTTAGAACTCAGTATTAGATCAGAGTTTTTCAAATTTCAGGTAGTTAGGCAGAGAATTTTTAAAGGGCATCTACGCTGTAAAAATCACAGAGGGGAGCGGGGGGGGGGGGGGAGGCCCCCCCGGGCGGAAAAACAGACAAACCCCTTAAAGAATATGGAAAATAGGGATTTCAGAAATTGCTTTTCAATAGTTTTTATTGACAGTTTTTCTGTTGGAAAAATCTTCCCTTTGGGTATTGGGCCCTGAACTTATATAAAAGGTTTCAGATTTTTTTCTAATAACCCGCAGGTTTTTGTTTGGGGCAAAAACCCTTTTTATTTTCGTAAAAAATTTCAGATAGGTGTTCTTTTTCAATTTTTTTCCCAGTTTCATAAATTTTTTGAAATTTAGGGTACCTTGCAGTTAAATTTGAAACCGCAAAGTTGTAGTAAACCCCATGTTGATTTGGTACCAAAAAACCTTTTATTATCCGTATAAATTTCAGGGTACCTGTTTTTTGCACTTTTGGGCCCCGTCCAGATTTGTTGATTTGAGCCAAACCCTTTCCCTTTTTAAATTTGGAATTTCCGCAATTGTGTAGGGCACCAAAAGGTTGAAAAGGTGCCAAAAAAAATTTCCTTTTTTTTATGTTAATTTCAGTTACGTGTTTTTTTCACTTTTTCCCGTCCAGATTTGTTTTATAGAGGTACCTTTTCCCGTTAAAATTTTAATCCAAACAAAATTTTGTTGGTCACCAAGGTGATTGATAGGTGCCAAAAAAAACCTTTTATTATCCCGGGGTTTTTTTTAAAATACGTGTTTTTTTACTTTTGCCCAGGGCCCAGATTTGTGATTTGAGCCACCTTGCAGTTAAAAAGTGGAATTTCCGCAATTTTGTAGTCACCAAAGGTGAAATTTATAGGTGGCCCAAAAAAACCTTTTATTATCCGTATACAATTTTCAGATACGTGTTTTTTTTGCACTTTTGCCCCAGTCCCGATTTGTTGTTTGGCCCCCCTTGCAGTTTTAAAATTTTAATCCAGCAATTGTTGTCACCAAAGGGGAATTTAAAGGTGCCAAAAATAAACCCTTTATTTTCCGTTTTAAAAATTTCGATACGTGTTTTTTTCACTTTTTTTCCCCAAAATCAGATTTTTGATAGGGGGTTTCCTTTCATTTTTTAAAATTTTAATCCCGCAATTTTTGGGAGGGCAAAAACCCGGTGGGAAATTTATAGGTTTCCAAAAAAACCTTTTTTATCCATATATATTTCAGATACGTGTTTTTTTTCACTTTTTCCCAGTTTCCCGGTTTTTTTAATTGAGCCACCTTGCAGTTAAAATTTTTAAAACCAGCAAAATTTTGTAAATCAACCCCCGGTTGATAGGTTTCCCAAATTAAAACCCTTTTAATTTTCCGTTTACATTTCAGATACGTGTTTTTTTTGCCCCCTTTTTCCCAAATCCAAAATTTGTTATTTGAAGGGACCTTTCAGTTTAAATTTGGAAAACCAGCAATTGTGTTGTCACCAAGGTTGGATAGGGGCCCAAAAATAACTTTTTTTTAAACACGTTTACAAATTTTTGATTTCGTGGGTTTTTTTCCAAATTTTGCCCAGTCCCGATATGTTTTATTGAGGTTTTTTTTGCAGTTTAATGGAAACCCGCAATTTTTTAGTTTACCCAGGTTAAAATTGTTTGCCAAAAATACCTTTTATATCCGTTTTTTACATTTCAGATATGTGTTTTTTGCACTTTTGCCCCGGCCCGATTTGTTTAAGAGGTACCCTTGGGAGTTAAATTTTTTAAACCACCCAAATTTTGTAGTCCCAAAGGTGAATTGATAGGTGCCAAAAAATACCTTTTATTATCCCGTTTTACATTTCAGAACAAGGGGGGGGGGGTGTTTTTTTCACTTTTTGGTCAGTTTAAGCTTTTTTTTGATAGATTACTTTGCAGTTTTTTAATTTTTAATACAGGGGGAATTGTTAGGGGCCAAAAATACCTTTTTTTTAAACCGATACATTACAGATCGTTTTTTTTTGACTTTTGCCCATTCCGATTTTTTAAATTTTGAGGCCAAATTGCAGGTTTTTAAAATTTTAATCCAGCAATTTTTTTTTTTTTTGAGGGGTTTGGAATGCTGTGATTTGCCGTCTTTTTTTTAATAAGAGACATTCCCCCAAAAATCTTCCCCTAACCCCCTCAAAAAATTTTCTTTTTGAACCAGGGAGCGGAAAAAGCAGGTGGGGAAAACGAGCAAAGGGGGGGTTAGGACAAGGAAGGGGAGAGGGACAAGAGAAGGTGTCCTTCCAATGCTTGCGGGCAACACGCAAGCCAGCGGGGTTGTTTTATTGGGACCGTTTAGGGGCCCGTCATGCTGGGTCGGGCCCTGTGAAACTCAGTAACCCAACAGCGTCGCCAATCTGTTTTCGTGGTTTTTAAAGCAACCTGCATCCAGCAGTCTTAAACCCCCTCGTCCCCAGTCCCCCGGCCACAAATGTCATATTTAGCATCATCAGCCCTCCGTTTCCCAAAAGAAGCGGAAGGCAGCCCAAATGTCAATGTGTACCCCCCAATGTGGATAATCCCCCTTTTCTTTAAGATCTTTTTTGATGACAAAAAAGCCCGGGTTTTGGGGGCAGAAAGGATGTTAAAAGAAAACAAGAGGGAAAAAAGGGGTTTTTTTTCTCTGCCCCTGACGCCCAGTTTTGATTTCCAAACCAAAGGGGGAGAAGGAAAACCCGTCAATCGGCAAAAATCCCCGGGGCGGTCGGGGCCCCAAAGCCTTGCAGTCCCTCTTGCTTTTAAACCCGCAGCTTCCCCGGGGTGCAGAATGTCAAAGGGCACGAAAAAATCACCCCCTGTTTTAGGATGATGATGACGGGCCCTTGCCGGGGTCCAAAAGTGGTTTTTCAGCAGAAATTTGCTTGCGAGCGCTTCTTCATGGGCGGGAGGAAGACGTTGGGGTTTGTGTCCCGTAAAGGGGGCCCGCTAAAAAAAGGAAGAGGGCGGGGGCGCAGGAAATTTCCCCCGATATGTTTCTGCCAGCCAAAGGTCAGGGGGAAAAACCCCCTCCCCCGCTTATCGCCCTCCCCAAAAAGGGCCGGCCTTCAAGCCTGGGCCCTTTTTTGAGCAAGTCTCTGAAATTTACCCCCGATGTTTTATTTTGCCGCCCCTTTCCGTAAAGCATAAGTAGAGGGCCCGGCAAGAACCTTTGGGGTTTAACCCCCACCAAAAATTTTCTGGGCCATTTAGCGAATGGGAAAGAGTTTTAAAAGGGGGCAACACTTGGCCAACCCAAAGGGCAGGGCTGAGCCGGGGGCCCCCAAAACCCCTGTCACACCCTCTGTCTCCCACTCCTCCCTCCGCCCCACCAAGCCCTTTCCCAGTTTCCATGGGGCTCTCAGAGTCTTTATCAGGGATCACCCTCCGCTTCAGCCTCCACCGTCGCCCGAGTCCCACCAGCACACCAGAGACCCACCTACCCTTTCTCCTTTCGCCAGTTTGACGACCTGCACGCCGTTACAGTGGCCAGTCTAGCAGCCAGCCTTCTGTCTTCCAGGTTTGGGAGCAGAAGAAACACTTTAACCCAAACCATCCCAAACCCAAAAGCCTGAATGTGGGCATTGCTAGGTTTTGGCCTGGAAATGTTGCCTTTCCGTCTGGTGGACAAAAGATGGGTTCCACCACGTCATGGCCTTGCTCCCCCCAATACCAGATGCCGAGCAGGCATTTCTTTGCAGAAAAGCCGTCCCTGCCCTGGCCAGCCATGTGTCATCAAAAAATTTCAAGCCCCATTGTCTGCATCTGTGGCGGAAAAGTCCATCTGACCACCGACACTTTGGACTAGTAAGCAAGGCAAAGGCCGCTATATCTCTGTGACAGCTCACTGGGTGAGCTGGGGTGGACGTCTTCTTGGGGGTTGGACGGTGGCTCTCAGGCTCGGGCGCACGTTCTTCAAAAAACCCCAGGGGTGGTGCAGGGCTCTTTCCCCCAAGGTCCTTGGGTGGCATCAAGTGCCAGAGAAACCAGGCCCTGTTGAAATTAATTTTGTCTTGGAGACCGTCCCCACACAGGTCAGGAGTGTGGACGGCTTCTCCGCAACGAGACCGAAGCGCTGGTGGGTGACAAGAACCTTGTGCCAGGCAAGGTGGTGGGGCAATAACGGGCGAAATCTGCTGGCCGCCCTTAAAATCGGTAGGCTGGAGCACATCCCTTGCCTGGCACATGTCATGAACCTTGTCGTCCAGAAATTTCTAAAGAGCTACCCGGGTCTGGACTGCCTGCTGAGGACGGCTCGAGGTTTGAGTTCGCACTTCCGCCGTTCGCACCCTGCTTCATCCCGCCTGGCTGCGTTGCGCGGTCAGCTCGGCCTTTCCCCCCTTTAAAACCCTCTCATTGTTTTACGTGGGCAACACGCTGGAATTCCTCCTCCACATGCTCCAGCGATTGTGGCAGCAGCGAATGCCATTACGCAGTACTAAGTGACACATGGCCCCGACAAGCAAGCGGTGCGGACCTCGGGCTGTTGAGCCACGAGGAGTGGAGGCAGGTGGAAAGAGCTCTGCCCTCCTTGCCAGTTTTTAAAGCCCCCCCAAAAATGGTCAGTGGGGGACAATGCCCGGTCAGCATGAGCATGTGGTTTGATTTAGTTCGGGAAAAACGATCGTTGGACACTCTGAAAAAAAGGTCCCCCCCACGACGGAGGAGGAGGCGGAAAACAGATGCAGACCGGGCCTTTCTTTTTCCGTGAGTTTCACAATTTCTCGGTCTTTCATTAGGAAAGGGGTTTCGGGTCAGGGCTGTTCAAGGGGCGCATCAGCTCTTAGGGTGCATAAATTCAGGCAAGTCAGGGCTGTGTTAAAAGCTGGCGGAGGAAGCGGAGGAGGAGGTATTCCTAAAACCCCGGGGACGTTCCCGAGTCCCCCCTTGGGAAAAGGGTTGGTGCAAATTGAGGCAGAGGAGGAAAGATGGGGAAAAGATCTTTTGCTGTGCCCCTGGACCGAGGTTGGGAAATCGGCTCCATTTTTTCACATGAGTGTTGGATGCCCCTTTTTCCCAAAACATGACCCTCGCATTAAGGCCATAAAAAATGAAAACAGTTAGGGTGGCCCCCCCTTCTGGACCCCCGGTAAAAAAACAAAAACTAGCATTTTCCTTCCCCCACACAAATAGAGGGTAAAATGCAGGAAAGGGAGACCTTTGCTGATTGATAACTGGGGGAAATTGTTGCGTCTGCTTCACGTTCCTCAAAATGTCCGGTGGAACAAAATCACGACGTGACGCAGTAGAGTCCCAAGTACCCGAAAGGGCACAGGCGGGGCAAGGTGGCAAAACCCTAATGGGGAAACTCTGGCAATCTTTATTTACCACCTCCCCAAGATGCAATGCAGGGCACAATAAAACACACAGAGACCAGCTTAAGTATGGTGAAAGATATTGCGTCTCAACCCAAAAATGTTTTTGTATGTGTTCATAACCCAATAGATTTGGGTACCCAAAATGGACAAATGGCCCGAGGTCACTCCCCCACCCCCATAGAGGTTTTGTTTCCCAGCGCAAGGTAATCTGAGCGGACCTTCAGCCAGCTGGAGGAGTCATTACAGACAAAGCATCCGGTTTTCCACAAAAAAATGTGGATCGTTTGACTTTCTTTCAAGAGAATCAGGCATGGGATCTCTGATGTGTTGTGGCCCCATTCCCGAGGTCACCGATTAGTTGCCGGTTACTTCACTTTCCCTCTTCAAACAAAAATGGCCCCCTCTTAAAAAATTTTTTTTTTAAAGATCTTTTTCTTACTGAAATTTTTATTTCAGTTACCCTCAGTTCTTTTTGCTGGTTTTGCTGTGGGAGGAGACTGAAAAAAGACAGCAAGGTTTTGTGCAAAATGTATTCCATTTACTCACTTTATCTTTAGAAGTTTTGCATTGTAAATGGTTTTGAGGTCATGTTGCTGTGAGATGCGCTAAAAATCATGGTTTTTTGGAACAAAATTGGCCTTAAGGGGCATTTCTCCCTCACAATTTTTTAACAGTGGCTGAGAAGTAATTTTTATAATTTTTGGGTCTGCTGCTTTGAAATGCAGCAATATTTGGGTCCTTTTTTTAAAAAAAAAAATGTTTTTTAAAAGAATTTTTCTTCACAATTGTAAAAATGGTAAAGGGTCTGTTTTGAATTTTTTGGGGCTATTTTGCTGGGACATGCAGCTATCTACAGGTCCTATTATAAAAAAAAAAATTGTTTCTAACAGACATTTTTTCTTCCAATTATCAAAAGGGGTTCATTGGGTCATGTTTTAAATTTTTTGGGGGGCATTTTTGCTGTGAAATGCAGTAGATACAGGCCCTTTGTAAAAAATGTGGTTTCTAACAGACTTTTGTTTTCACAATTTCAAGATGGTCAAGGGTGAGGTGCTGTCAGAAACAGGAATGGGTTTAGGACATTGTTAATGGACAATATTGAAAAATGACTTGTTTTGCAAAGATCTTTAACAAAAGCTAGCAACCCCTGTATTGAGAAAACCCATTTAATATTTTAAAAAAAAGAGAAAAAAAAGACATGGGGGGTTCCATCCTATTTTAAAAAAATGTGTTTTCTAAAATTTAAAAAACTATTTAAAAAACTTGCATGTAAAAATGCTGGTAAAAAAATTTTAAATTGTAAAAGGGGGTACAGGAAGCTTGAAGATTAGGTTATTCGGGAGGACATGGAATATGGGCAGGACAGAAAAAACAAAGAACAGAGAAAATTTCCTCCGCACGTTTAGTAAATGAGAAAAAAGAAGCCAAGAAAAAGGGCACCTGGGTGGAACAGGAGCGTTAACCACCCGTATTTCCAAGTGAAGCTCAATTTGGTCCGCATCTTTTGGGGGGAAGCATACCCCGGTCTTGATGTGTATGAGGAAGGGTTAGGGTTTTCCCCACACTTCGCTTCCGCACCTTTCTTCAGCACGATGTTTTCGTTGCTGGGTCTAGGGCATTTTTACCGTGTTAATGATGACGGCGCCAGCCTGGGCTTACCCACCCCTGTAAATCCCGGGGCCCCGGGGAGCTGAACCCGCGTTTTTAATGATGACGACGCTAGCCTGGGCTCCACCCACCCACTGTAAGTCTGGGCCCCCGGGGAGTGGGCTCGTTTTTTAAAAAGATGGGGGTGCGGCCCGCACTGGCTTCACCGTTAGGGGCAATCAGGAGGCTTCAAATTTCTCTAAAAATCGATTTTGAAAAAGGTGGGTTTTTGTGAGGTTAAGTAGTGTCAAAAGGACCCCGGGCTGGAAAAAATTGCACAATTTGAGGCTTAAAATTTTTGAGGTGGAGGGGATATGGGGTCGCATCTTTGAGGAAGGATTTGGGGGAAAATTGAAACTATTGAATTGATTGGCTGAATCACTCTCAGAAACCAGGAGGGCAAATGTTTCTCAACTAAAAAGTGTTTTGGGGTTGATTTGGACATTTGTATTACTTATGGGGTTGTGCGGGGGTGAAATTAAAACCCTCTACACGGTAAAAAATACCTTTAAAAACTGCAGGGAGGGGTTTTGTTTATGTTATCACACTTGAAAAAAACAAAATGATAAATTTAAAGTAAAAATATAAATAAAACTTCCCCAATAAATTCGTAAACAAAAGTCAGTTACCAAAAAAAAATACTAAATGCATCACTGTACAAAATGTTGTGCCACTTTGTGATCTGTGGGTCAAAAGGGTTTTGGGGTCAGCTGTAGAAAGGCAGGTATGTCAAAGCCAGTTTAAATAAAATGGTGGTTGAAGACTCCTTTTTCCGACACTTTTTAATTTGGGTCATGCAGGTTTGGGGGTCTGTGTGGCCCCGGGCAGGTATGTCTTGTCCTGTGAAAATAAATTGGTGGTTTAATTACTCCTTTTCCGGCACTTTTTAAATGTGGGGGTCATGCAGGGTTTGGGGGTCAGCTGTGGCCCAGGACAGGATGTAAGTCCCGTGAAACTAAAATGGGGGTTTTAAAGACCTATTTCCGGCACTTTTTAATTGTGGGTCAGACGGTTTTAAAGGTCATTCTGCGGTAAAGGGCAGAAAAAGTCATGTAAATTCAACTAAATGGTGGTTGAAAAGACTCCTTTTTTCGGCACTTTTTTAAATTTTGGTGGTCAGAAGGTTTAAGGCTACCTTGTGGTCCAGGGGCGGTTGTCAATGTCCAGTTCATCTAAAATGGGGTTTAAAGATCTTTTCCCCGCCCTTTTTAATTGTGGGTCAGACAGGTTTAATGGTTACGCGGTACAGGACAGGTTAGTCAATGTCCAGTTCAACTAAAATGGGGGTTCAAAGACTCCCTTTTCCCACACTTTTTAATATGTGGGGCAGAAGGTTTAAGGTATATGTGGGCCCGAACAGGTAAGTCAATGTCCATTTCAACTAAAATGGTGGTTGAAAAAACTCTTTTTCCGGCACTTTTTTTAAACTGGGGGGCTGCAGGTTTTGGGGGTCAGCTGTGTTCCAGGACAGGGATATTCAAAGTCCAGTTCAAGTAAAATGATGGGTTCAAATCATATTGCCTTCTGGCATTTTTTAAATTTAAGGGGGGGCATGCTGTGGTAAAGACAGGGATGTTTTAAAGGTCTGTGAGTTTTTTTCTGTGGCTTTTATAACCTAAGTGTGTTGCCTAAGATGAGCACGTTCCCTTTTTTGTTGGGATGTTATTCAGGCTTCTCCATCCCTGTTTGGGTGTAAGAATGAAGGTGTTGTCCCCTCCCATAGACATTAATGGTCATCGGCGATAATCTATTATCGACTATCGGAGATCTTATTGATAATTGCCGATATCGACTATCGACCCGATGACGATAGTCAACGTAATTGCTCATCACTAGATATAATTCCACACCAAACATAAAAAAGGGGGTGGACAAAAGTATTGGCACTGTTTGAAAAATCATGTTTTGCTTCTCTAATTTGTGTAATTAACAGCACCTGTAACATACCTGTGGCACCTAACAGGTGTTGGCAATAACTAAATCCACTTGCAGCCAGTTGACATGGTTTAAAAGTTGACTCAACCTCTGTCCTGTGTCCTTGTGTGCACCACATTGAGCATGGAGAAAAGAAAGAAGACCAAAGAACTGTCTGAGGACTTGAGAATCCAAATTGTGAGGAAGCATGAGCAATCTCCAGGCTACAAGTCCATCTCCAAAGACCTGAATGTTCCTGTGTCTACCATGCGCAGTGTCATCAAGAAGTGCAAAGCCCATGGCACTGTGGCTAACCTCCCTAGATGTAAAGCCCATGGCACTGTGGCTAACCTCCCTAGATGTAAAGCCCATGGCACTGTGGCTAACCTCCCTAGATGTAAAGCCCATGGCACTGTGGCTAACCTCCCTAGATGTGGACGGAAAAGAAAAATTGACGAGAGATTTCAACGCAAGATTGTGCGGATGGTGGGATAAAGTACCTCGACTAACATCCAAACAAGTTCAAGCAGCCCTGCAGTCCGAGGATACAACAGTGTCAACCCGTACTATCCGTCGGCATCTGAATGAAAAGGGACTGTATGGTAGGATTCCCAGGAAGACCCCACTTCTTACCCCGAGACATAAAAAAGCCAGGCTGGAGTTTGCCCAAACTTACCTGAGAAAGCCTAAAACGTTTTGAAAGAATGTTCTCTGGTCAGATGAGACAAAAGTAGAGCTTTTTGGGAAAAGGCATCAACATAGAGTTTACAGGAAAAAAAAAAAGAGGCATTCATAGAGAAGAACACGGTCCCTACAGTCAAACATGGCGGAGGTTCCCTGATGTTTTGGGGTTACTTTGCTGCCTCTGGCACTGGACTGCTTGACCGTGTGCATGGCATTATGAAGTCTGAAGACTACCAACAAATTTTGCAGCATAATTTAGGGCCCAGTGTGAGAAAGCTGGGTCTCCCTCAGAAGTCATGGGTCTTCCAGCAGGACAATGACCCAAAACACACTTCAAAAAGCACGAGAAAATGGTTTGAGAGAAAGCACTGGAGACTTCTAAAGTGGCCAGCAATGAGTCCAGACCTGAATCCCATAGAACACCTGTGGAGAGATCTCAAAATGGCAGTTTGGAGAAGGCACCCTTCAAATCTCAGGGACCTGGAGCAGTTTGCCAAAGAAGAATGGTCTAAAAACCCAGCAGAGCATTGTAAGAAACTCATTGATGGTTACTGGAAGCGGTTGTTCGCAGTTATTTTGACTAAAGGTTGTGCTACCAAGTCTTAGGCTGAGGGTGCCAATACTTTTGTCCGGCCTATTTTTGGAGTTTTGTGTGAAATTATCAATGATTTGATTTTTGTTTCATTTTCTTTTGTGTTTTTTCATTGCAAGCAAAATAAATGAATATATTAATACCAAAGAATTTGTGACTGCAATCATTTTCAGGAAGAAACTGAATATTCTCAGACAGAATTGTGGGGGTGCCAATACTTTTGGCCACCACTATATGCAGTGTGTTCAGCTGTTCTTTGAACTCCCATAGAACAAAATGGAGAGTAGTGCGGTAGCGCCACCTACTCTCTGTTCTGAAGCAAAGACTTTCTGGTGCCTGTTTAACATTCAAGTGCAAAATGGGAACACACCTTTAAATTCTGGTCAATTTTGACACAGTCACCTAACAGTTGGTCCTATGCAGTTTGCTCAGTTTCCTCCTTTTATCATCATGTAATATTGCAAAAAAACAAAAAAAAAACAAACTTTTTTTATGGTAGAGCACAGTTCTGAAAAGACTGTTTGATTGTGGACCCCTGAGCTTCCAGGCAATAAGGGTGAATTTTCTTCGCTGAGGTATTTATATTACATTTTTTACATTAGTGACTTTAATAGAGAAATGGGACGGCATAAAAACACTCATAAAAATGTATGCTGCTTTTTAAATAAATAGCTCTAGGAGCTTTTCGTCCAAGAAAAAAATAGGATTCCAACCATGGCCAAATGACTTTGAAACAACATTTTTGTACAAGTTTTTAGCTACAAGACCTGATTTCATGTTATTACTATATGCAAAATTGAAGGCACAAAATTGCTACAGATGTGGCAGAATATGACTTGCCGGTGATATCACTGCTTTCCCTGTTATCTGTTCTCCTATAACAACAAAAGCCATTGTAAAGCATTGAAAATGTTAAGATAACATCTGTGCTATGAAATCATGGTGTGTTATCTGTCAAGACTATCTTTGTATAGAGGTATAAGTATGGTTTATTCTGCTATAACCTTGTTTGTCATTTTCTCTTCTATTACTCTGCCCCTTCTGTCCCTATTATTCTCCCCAGCACTCTTCATATTAATATTATACTTAATATAGTTTCCTGCTTCCTTTTGTTTACACCTATATTCTAACTTCATTGTCTTTTCCTCTTTTTCACACATGGAATATTGAGTACAGTTTTGGGCACCAGTACACAGGAAAGACATTGTAGAGCGGGAATAGGTTTAAAGTGGGTAATGAAAGTAATAAAAGGACTGGGTGGACTGCAATACCCAGAAAGATTAGCAAGATTAGGGTTATTTAGATGAAAGAAAATACGGCTTCAGAGGACATAATACATTTGTTTAAATACTGTAAATCAAAGGTCAATATAAAAGCCTCTCCCAAGATCTATTTATACCCAGGATTGTATCTAGAACGGTGGCGTAGGTACAGGTGTCGCAGCAGTTGCACTTGCGACTGGCCCCTGAGCAAGGTTGGGCCACTGGCCCCCCTTGTCCACACAGCTGCATCGCTGGTTCTATATGACCCAGCGATGCAGCTATTCGCCGCCCCTTCAGGCACAAGGGCTGTGATACTTCGGTCCCAGGCTTTGAGCCGCAAGCCTGTTATAGGCAGCGTGATGCGATGTTGTCATCCTGCCACCTGCTCCATTGCAGCCCAGAATATACTGGAAGCACCACTCCGGATTATAAAAGAAGTGTTTGTTGGGGGAACTGGAGAGAGATTAGTGTTATTTTTTATTTTTAATAGGGGGCACTTAGTACCTACCTAATGGAGGAAGGCCTTGTATATCTACCCACTAAACAGGGCCCTATATACCTCATGGGGCCCTATATCACCACCTATCTTCTGGGGGACTCTATATACCTACCAACTGAGGGGCCTACATATACATACATATGTACTGGGAGTCCCTATAAAACAACTTACTATAGTGGGCTATATTTACCTACTTAAGGGGGCCCTTTATGCCTGTCTATTTACTAAGGGGGGCCTATATACCTACCTTCTGGGTGAAATTTATATACCTACCTGCCAAGGAGGGGGGAGGGTGCTATGTACCTACTTATCTACCAGGGGCTCTATAAACTAACTTAATAGAGTGGGCCCTATATAGCTACTTTCTAAGTTTGGCCTTATATACCTATCTATCTACTAGGGGGCTCTATATACCTATATATCTACTCAGAGTGCCCTATGTATCTACCTAATAGGGGCCCTATATAACTACCTACTGAAGGGAACCCTATATTGAAGGGGGACTATGCTTACTTAACCCCTTACCGCCGGAGCCAGTTTTGGCCTCTCTGACAGAGCCTATTTTTGAAATCTGTCATGTGTCACTTTATGTGAGAATAACTTTTTGACACTTTAACCTATCCATGTGATTCAGAGATTGTTTTCTCGTGACACATTGTGCTATAAGATAGTAAGAAATTTTGGTCCAAAAAATGATTGTTTATTTGTGAAAAATATCAAATTATGGTGAAAAATGTGAAAAATTTACCAATTTCAAACTTCAAAAATTTCTGCATGTAAGACAGATAGTTATTCCACTCAAAATAGTTTATATAACTAGCATCTACCATAGGTCTGCGGTAGTTTGGCAAATTTTTTTTTAAATGTCTTTTTTTTTTTTACGACATTAGGGGGCTTATAAATTTAGTAGTAATTTTCAAATTTTCAAGAAAATTTGCAATATACATATTTTTAGGGACCAGTCCAGTTCTAACGTGACTTTGATTGACCTGTATGTTAGATACCCCCATAAATGACCTCATCTAAGAAACTACACCCCATAAAGTATTCAAAACAGCATTTAGAAAGTTTATTAACCCATTAGGTGTTTCACAGAAATTAAAGCAAAGTGGAAGTGAAATTTCAAAATTTCACTTTTTTTGCAGATTTTCAATATTTATGCATTATTGACAAGAATACGGTAAATGTGATCAGGGAAATGCAAATTAATATTGATTCCCCAGATTCTGCCGTTTTCAGAGATATCCCATATGCGGCCCTAGTGCATTATTTGGCTCAACCACAAGCCCCAGAATAGGAGGAGCACCTACTGGACTCTGGGGCCTCATTTTCCTTACAATTGTATTTAGGGGCCATTTCAGGTTTGCGGACACCCTAAGGGTCCAAAACGTAATAACTACCCTAAAAGACCCCATATTGGAAACTACACCCCACTTACGGAATATATCCAGAGGTGTATTGAGTATATCTACCCCACAGGCGTTTCCACAAATTTTTTTAGCGTTCGGCTCTGAAAATAAAAATTTTTTTTTTTCCAATAATCTGCAATTTTAGCTGAAAATTTTTAATTTTTACAAGGAATCTTGGAAAAAAAGCCCCAAAATTGTGTTACGCAATTTCTTCCAAGTTCGGCAATACCCTACATGTGGGTGTAAACTGCTGTTTGGGCACATGGCAGGGGGTACAAGGGAGGGAGTGCTATTTGGCTTTTGGCGCACAGATATTGGTGGGGCCATGTCGCATCTCCAAAGCCCCCAAAGTAGCAGAACAGGCGAAACCTTCCAGAAGTTGCTCCATTTTGGATTCAACGCCCCTCAGGGATCTCACCTAAGGGTGTATTTTGCATTTTGGGTGCACAGGTGTTCCGTAGTTTTTTTTTAGCACTGGGCCATGGAAATGGAGGGGGGAAACGCAGTTCCGCCATTGTTTTTGGGCTTCATTTTTACAGTATTCGCCATACAGGATAAATGACGGGATAACTTTACTATGGGGGTCGGTACAATTACAATGATATAAATTTTATATAGTTTTTTATGTTTTATTACTTTTACACAATAGAAGCGAGTTTTTTTAAAAAAAAATTCGTTTTTTAAAT
>JAODAL010028582.1:0-5000 GCA_025379985.1 Phyllomedusa bahiana
AAAGCCCGGTGAAGATAGCCTTTTTGAAAATGGTTTGATAAGTGTATTTGAAGGCCGTTAGGGTTATTTGGGCGCTGATTCAAACCGTATTGCGTGCCGTATTTGCGTCTACGGCTGAAATCCGCCCGTCTTGCGGTAATCACATTCTATAGAGAAATATGGGTTCTGTCTCCCCTCCTGGGAGAATCCGCCGCAGGGGGGAAAGTGAATGAATTATCCCGGCGGGATACACGGGGTGGATAAAGGATGTTATGGGGGCGGCGAGCAGCCGCCCCCCCCCCTTCCCCGCCTCCCTGCCGGCTGGGGTAATTGGGGCGAAAATCCCTCCCCCCAATTCGTCGGCAATAATGAACATTTTCCGAAAAGTTTTTACAAATGTTACATTTTGTTTTATTTGAAAAGAAATCTGTACCCCATCCCTATCTGTTTTTTTGGATTTGTGTAACCCCCGTCCAGTTTTCTAATTGGTGTGTTTTAAATTTTTTTTACTTTTTAAGTATTATTTAAAAAAAAAAGGGATTCTTTTTGTCAGTATTTTGTTTTTTTTGTAGGATTTCTGATAGTTAATGACTTAATTATTGAGAAATTGTGTATATCTAGAAGTAGGTGTGTAGTTTGGTAGTATTTAGTTAGTAATGTAATGTACAAAAAAAATTTCTGACCCCCAGAATAAAAAGGAAGTGTTATTAATAGAACATGATAATTTATAAAAACCCAAACATTTCAAAATTTTTATATAGAAAAGTAAATGGCACCATTAAAAACTTTGTAAAGAACTTCCTCGCAGCAAGTGAGCCCACTCCATAGACCCTTACTGACTTCATGACATAACTGAAGTAATGGATTAAAAATATTGAAAAATATTAACAATTGAAAAAAAAAATCCTACACCTCAGATGAATAAAACAATAAAAACGTATAAATAACTAGCAAAAGCCGCATCTGTGAAATGTAATCTTATTCATCCTGAATGAAACATCATAAAGTAACGAAAAAAATTCCTAAGAATCAAAGTACTTCGTGTCACTTCGTCACCCGCACAAAAGTAACCAGTAAGTCATTTATACTGGAAAATTGTTCCAAAAAAAATTCAAATTGCCCCACGAAACATTTTACTGACCCCAAGGATGAAATTAACACGTCATTTATGGAAATGATGAACTCCATAAAAATTAAACTAATGATACATTAAAGGGGTTGTCTCGCTACAAAGAATAGCTTTCAAATTGTAGGGAACACAAAATAAAGACATTTTCCAAATATATTGCTTTGTTCATCTGCTTTTGTTAAGGAGCTACAAGTGAATTAATCACCTCCCTGGCTATTTCAGTTCCCTCAGTAACCGACCTGTGTACAGCTCTCCCCCCTGCTGTTTGTTCTATGTGATAGCAGTGAGTGATGTCATCACACAGGTTGTGGCAGCCTCTGTGCTGAGCAGCAGAAAAAAGCTTGATTTATCCAAAGTAAACAGCACTAATTAGGGCTTTTGTTTGAGGGATCAGATAAAAAGTCCTGCTTGTAGTTTCAGAGAAGCTTCTGAGCTAATCTGAACTAATTAGCAACTGAAAACACAGAGTTGAATACACCACTGAGCTGTATGCTAATTACAGTCAGTCTGAACCAGGAAGTGACAGAGTATTTCATTCATGCATCCTATGAAACTCTGTAGGGAGACAACTCCTTTAAATGGTACAATACATGGTGCCATAAAAAAGTCAAGAACATACCCTCCCATGGCTGTGTCAACAGAAAAATTATAAGGGATTGACTCTTTGAAGACTGGGATTTAGCAACAAAAATGTTGTTGCCACAAATCGTGTGCATTGGCAGGGGTTAATGTTGATGTTCATTAATATCAGATTAGTTGTCGCCAAACCCCTAATACCACTTACTGATGAAAGAGACATGCATGGCCACTTTTCCATCCATTCTGGTTGCAAAGCAAGGTAGGGGTTAAGGGGCCCCTCCTTCTGGAAACAGGTGCAGGTTTGGAGGTGGGATCTGCATATATCAAAAAACTATGTCCAATTCCAATAAATATGTGAAATGAGAATACTCATTTAACTGCAATCCAAGACACCACCCATGACCATGAGTGGCACTGCTCATGGAAAACAAATAGTTGAGTAGTAGAATCTTCAAATACATAATCTGCATTAAAACAAAAGCCAACACACCTTTATCGCATCATGTTAGATCTATAGACAATGGTAATGCTAATGTCTTAAAATGATGGAGCATCAGCCAACTTTAAAGGGATTGTACACCTCATTAAAAAGATATTTAAATAGGTCCCGGGTCCAAGTAAAATAAAAAAAAGTTATACTCACCTTCCACCGGTTCTAGCGGCGCGTCTCTCGAGTCTCCTCTTGACAATAAAGAGGCTACAGCAGTCACTTACCCCACTGTTCAGAGCTATACACTTTGGTCTTTATTCAAAAGAAATGCTAACAGAAGAAAGGGAGATGCGCCGCTGCACCCAGGGACCGGCGGAAGGTAAGTTGAACTTATTTTTATTTTACTTGTTATCTAAATAACTTTTTAATGAGGTGGTCAACCCTTTTAAATCGGGCACTAAACATGGGGGCCTTGATAGAACATTGTTACAGGAAGATTTACGCATCTGTCTATAATTATCATAAATATTGTTTTCCCCATGTAACTTTGTTATATTATTTTCTATAATCTCTTCGTTGGCACGTTCTATCTTTTTATGCATGCGCTGTTTTAACGTCGTTTATCTTCTTCTTCTGTGCAGGTACAATGTAGCTGTCTCCATTGATTATGCATTTAGTATGTTTTCTCATTTAGGGTGACATGTATGAAGATCGGTGCGTCGGAGTGCGCCCGATTTCTCAGGATTTTTAGTGAAAGCTGCGCCTCATGTATGTCGGCGCACGAGGTGTGCTTATACATGCAGTGTAAAGTCCCCTGCGCCTCGCCAGTGTGTGAGGCACAGTGCGGGACTTAGGCGCAGAAGGAATGCGCATAACATGTATTACAATTCGAGACAGGCTGGAAGACAGCGAAAAAGCATTAAAAATGTGAGTGAATAGCAAAAAGAGTTGTCTTTCAAATGAAAGAATGAATAAAGTGAAAAATTACAGTGGAATAAAATACATTGCAATGTATAGAAAAAGTTGATCATGTAAAATTAAAGCAAATTGTCACGGATGCCCCTGCGACCCTCGTCCCGGGTCGCAGGCGCATCCGTGCCCCGACTCTGAGCGGCGCCCCGTCCCGCACCTCGGGTCCGGGGTCCGCTCATCCCGCTGCCCGGGTCCCCAGTAACTTACCCGGCCATGCTCCTGCCCCATCCGTCTCGGTCCCCCGGCGTGCGCGGCGCCACCCCTTAGGGAGTGCGCGCGATGGCAGTCTAAGATTTAAAGGGACAGTGCGCCGGTAATTGGCCATTACCGGGCACTGCTCCTATTTTAGCCCAGCCTCTTCCCAGTGGCCTGTGCCGGATCTTTAGTGCACTTGCCTATGGGAAAGCGTTCCAGAAAGCCTTGTCTTGCCTACCGTGTACCGAACCCATTTGCTTACGTTTACCGACCACGAACCTTGCCGCCTGCCCTGACCTTCTGCCTGTCTACGTTCGCGAACCTCAGCCGCCTGCCCTGACCTTCTTGCCTGAGTCCCGACTACGAGCCTGACTGCCGATTCTGTACCTCGCCTACCCTTGGCCCCCCACCCGCAGGCAACCCCCGCCATGGTAGTGACCTGGTGGACTCCCGCCGCAGCAAGTCCATCCCGCTTTGCGGCGGGCTCTGGTGAATACTGGGACCCAATTAGATTCCACTCCCTGGTGTGGGCTTACACCATCGCCTGCGGTGGTCCAGAGGATCCACCTCCAGACCGTTACAGTACGGAGCCACTGTTCCTTCAAACTGGAGCACTGCATAAAGAGAGACTGTCGTTCTATGTGTTACCCCGGTCTTCCTCGCCATCCATTGGTCTTCGTGGTGCTGCAGCAACATGCCCCGGTGCTTGAGCAGACGGGCGAACTTTGCGATGGGGCCAGAGTGTCGTCTCCGCTGTTTGGTGGCACCTCGCCCGGTGCTTACCGCTTCTCCGGTACCGTCTAAAGCTCTAGCGGGTCTCCCCGCGTCATATCGCGAGTTTTCTGATGTCTTTTCGAGAAGAAAGCAGAGACCTTGCCGCCACATCGTTCATATGATTGCCGATTGATCTTCTGCCCGGTACCAGTCCTCCTCGGGGCAGAGTCTACCCCTTATCCGTTCCTGAGACTCAAGCCATGTCTGAGTACATCCGGGAGAATCTTCAGAAAGGATTTATTCGAAAGTCCTCTTCTCCCGCGGGAGCAGGATTCTTCTTCGTGGAAAAGAAGGACGGCTCCTTACGGCCCTGCATCGACTACCGGGGTCTGAACAAGATCACGGTAAAAAACCGGTACCCTCTACCGTTGATCACGGAACTATTCGACCGTCTACAGGGCGCAAGGGTCTTTTCCAAGCTGGATCTGAGAGGGGCCTACAATTTGGTCCGAATCCGCAAGGGCGATGAGTGGAAGACGGCCTTCAACACCAGAGACGGTCACTTCGAGTACCTGGTGATGCCTTTCGGACTGTGTAATGCGCCTGCCGTCTTCCAGGAGTTCGTTAATGATGTCTTCAGGGATCTTCTCTATACCTGTGTCGTGGTCTACCTGGACGACATCCTGATATACTCTCCTGATCTTGAGACTCACCGCCTTCACTCCGCCAAGTGCTACAGCGCGCCTACAGCTAATCCACTTGTATGCCAAATTAGGGAAGTGCCTCTTCAACTCAGCCTTCCGTTCCTGGGTTATATTATCTCGGACCAAGGGCTACGGATGGACCCAGCCAAGTTGTCAGCCGTATTGCAATGGCCACGCCCAGTGGGCCTGCGGGCCATACAACGGTTCCTGGGCTTCTGCAACTTTTACCGGCAGTTTATTCCGCACTTCTCCACGCTGGTGGCTCCCATTGTGGCCCTTACGAGGAAGAACGCCAATC
>JAODAL010028582.1:10000-53073 GCA_025379985.1 Phyllomedusa bahiana
TTCCCCCGGGGGATAAGGTGTGGGGTCAGCCAGATATGTCCGCCTCAAAAAACCCCCCTACAAACTGGGACCCCGCTTTGTAGGGCCCCTTTGGTCCTTTAAACGGAATAAACCCCGGGGGCCCATAAACTCCGGCTCCCTCCTACCATTGGTATCCCCTTTTTCCTTTTCCCTTCCGGGTACTAAAACCCCCCCGGGCCTTAAACGCTTTCCAGAAGGCAGTCCATCCTCCTCTGTGGGGTGATGCCGCAATGTCCCCCGTGGGGTTTAAAAAAATCCTGGGTAGGGGGGGACTAGAGGGGGGAAACGATATTTTTTAGTTGACTGGGAAAGGGGGGGGGGCCCCAGGAAAAAATCGTGGGGGCCCGGGGGAGGGAAAATCCCTTTGGGAACCAAACATTTTTAAGGGAAAAAACTTCACCCTAAAAAGAAGGGGGGGGCCCAAAAGGGGGGGGGGGACTGGGAAGGTGCCCCGGGCCCCCCCCGGGGGCGCAGGCGCTTTCCGTGCCCCGAAATCTGAGGCCACCCCCTCCCCACCTCGGGTCCGGGGTCCGCTAACCCCCTGCCCCCTCCCCCGTGACTTACCCCCCCACGCTTGCCCCGTCCGTTTTCGGTCCCCGGCGGGGCGCGGGTGCCCCCCCTTAGGGAGCGCCCCCCGTGGCAGTCTGAGATTTAGAGGGAAAAGGGCGCCCGTAATTTTGGCCCTTTAAAGGGCACGTCCTATTTTTTGCCCGCCTCTTTCCCCCGTGGGCCCTTTTCCAAATCTTTAGTTTACATGCCTAAATTTGGGGAAAGCGTTCCCGAAAGCCTTGTTTGCCACCGGGGGTACCGAACCCCCTTTTCTTACGTTTTCCGCCCCGATCCTTGCCGCCCCGCCCTACCTTCGCCCGTCAATTTACGAACCTCAGCCCCCTGCCCCCACCTTTTGGGTTTTCCCCGACTATGAGCCCCCGGCTGCCTATTCTGTACCTCGCCTTTCCCTTGGGGGCCCCCCCGAAAGGAAGCCCCCCCAGTTTGGGGTGACCTGGGGGACTCCCGCCCCCAGCAAGTCCATCCCGCTTTTTCGTCGGGCTCTGGTTTGGGGGAAAACCCGGGGCCCACTTTGATTCCACTCCCTTTGGGGTTTTGGGGGTTTTTCCATCGCCTGCGGGGGTCCCAAAGGGTCCCCCTCCGACCCTTTCACAAATAAAATTTTAAGCCCCCCAAAGAAAAAAAATAATGCTGGGAAAAGGCTTAAAAAAGTGAGAGAATTGAAGTAATTTAACATTAAATAAGCCAATGCAGATGTTGTACAGATGTTAATTTTGGTCTATTGTTTTATTAAAAAATGATTTATTTGTACAGATGTTCATTTGGGTCTATTGTTAAATAAAACAATAGACCAAAATTAAAATCTGTCCAACATCTACATCGGCTTATGTGATGTTAAATTTGTGTAATTTCCATGGACTTTGGAATACATTTTGTAGTGGATATTTTTTTCTTTGAAGCTAATTTTTTATATTGTCATTAATGTTTTTGTAAAAAATGTATTAATTCATTGATGTAATTGTTCCAGCACTTGGATATGTCTGTTTATTAAGTAATTCATTTCACTGACACATCCATTTTATTCTTCATACTGGGTAATGTATTTCCGACGCAAAATCCGTTGCAAATACGTTGCCAATACGTTACACACTTTGTGATGCGTATTTGCAACGTATTTGCGACGGATTTCGCGTCGGAAATACATTCCCCATTATTTACTATGTGGAATGTATTTCTGTTGACCGCTGCAATGCGCCTCACTTTGCTCACCCGTGATCATGCATGCCTCGGAGTTTTTTAATTTGCTGCGTCCCGCCCCAGAACGCCCACGGCCCGCCTATTGCACGCCCTTCATGTTAGGTGCATCCGAAAGTGGCGAAGGTTGCGCCTAACATCGCATCCCTGCGTCCGACAGAAAACAGGCGCAACTCCCGATCATACATGTCGCCCTTAGTGATTTGATTGTTGCCGAATTCAGCTGTCAATGACCTTACTTTTTGATGTCAGCATTCAGGAACATTCTGATTTGTTAATACCAGGGGGTTTGGTCGGCTGGGTCAAAGTAGGAGGTATTAAATACAAGCGATTTGGTGTTTTATCTCCTTCAGCCCTGATATCCAAAGTATGTAGCAAAACATGCCGGGGAAGGGTGAGTATGAGCTTGCTTTTCATTTTAATATTGCTCCTATTATGTGTTTCCTTCAGGATGTGTATTCTGCAGCTACAGTACATATGAATTACAACTTCATTAATCTTTGCAGTGTTGCAACATTGTTACTCCTCCATAAGGTACATTGCTACAATTAATACATTTATATAACTACACAGTTAGGCCTGATTCACATATGTGTTGGAGGTTCCGACCGGAACCTCTGTTGCATGTTCCTTCAGGAGTGACGGAAAAAAATAGCGTTATTTTTTCCATCTCAATGACGGACAACATGGTGGAAACCCGACAGACCAATTTTTCGTTTTCATCTCTGTGACAGAGGTTTGGAACAGAACCTCTGACACGGATGTGAACCAAGCCTTAAAGAGGACCTATCACCTCCAGAGAATCCTCATGAAGTAACAGAAGATTAAAATACAAACACTTCCGTAAATATGCTTCATTAGGAAAATCAAACCACTTCACCTGTAATTCAGTTGCAAAAAAAAGTGCTGGCCCTTTAAGAGAGCTCTGAAGTCGGGCCAAGTCGGCACAGGACCACTTGATGGATGATTATGTTGACAGTTGTGTTGCTTCTGACCTGGAAGAGTCCATTGTGCAGGGTGGGGGGAGCCAGGAAGTCTACATGAGCACACTAATTTTCTCTGGGCTGCTTTGTCTGTGCTGCATATAACACTAGCAGCAATGCAATTTAGATGCCTGTAGATCCTGTCACACTATGTCCTTAGTGTGCTGTGCCTGCAGTGTATGTAGTGAGAGACTCAGATTACCCTGTACAAGCAGCTATGTCCTAAGCTCCCCCTACTACAAACAGAGCTCTGCTAAGAAAGTGAAAGTACAATCTGTCCCCCTGTAATAATGACATAATAATGACCTCTGCATTGCTAATGACATGTATTGGAAAAAAAGTCTTATAAATTCATCTACTACTATATTTTGTGTGTTTGTGTGGAGGTGATAGGTACTCTTTACGATCATGGTTTCAACCAGTAGATCTTTTTAAGCCGTTATCATTAAAGTAGTCACTTTTTTCAATATGGCAGAAAAACTGGACTTTTTGTCTGCCTTTGGCAAAATCTATAATCATTGATCAGATTATTGCCCTACCACAGAGTTATATAAAGAAACATGCTGAAATAACAAAGAACAGAAGTGCACTTATGTGTAGTACGTACATACACCAGGATGAAACTACTTGTACTCAGTCTTGCTCACCTGGGTGAGTTTGTACTACAAATGGTACAACTCATGTAAACGCATAGAGACCTTGGCGGGTCAAAAAGCAGAAGCCGCAAGCAGAGCCATCTTAACAGCATTATGGGCCCCTGGGCATAGCACTGCAGTGGGCCCTGCCCACATACATGACATCACACGTGGCTATGCCTTGAGCCCCCCTCAAGCGCACCCATATTATCACGCCACTTATGTTTGGACACCGGCAGCGTGCAGCCTACAGGACTATTTGGCAGGGCAGGAAGCCTTTGGCTCGCTTCTCTACCATGGTTTTTAACTGTTTGCACATCCTAAAAACACACAAACAGTTAAATAAGCAAAGCCAACTTTGGGATCCAGGGTATGTTTCTTGTATTACTGGGACATGCATACACCACTTGGGGCCCCCTATACTTGTGGGGCCCCCGGGCAACTGCCCAGTGTGCCCAGTGGAAAAGATGGCCCTGGCAGCCAGTCACTCTCCAATCCACGGGGAAGTTCTTGCACAAAAATATCTCCACAGGTCAATGCAATCCAAACAGTAGCAGCTAAAAGCTGCATGAGACAAAAACCAGCGCTAATGCACCAAAAACATGCCACAAAAAATAAAAACTGAACACTGAGGAGTCACAGTTAGTTTCTTGAAAACAGAAACCTAGGGCGAAATGTATGAATGGGGCTGAACCAGTTTTCTGGCGTGATGTTAACCAAAAAAACTGTCGTAGGGCCTATCTGACATATGTATGAAATGTCTTGTGCCAAAAACTGGTGCAAGTCTGACTCCTTGCCCATTTTGTCCATACCAATTCTTAGGGTTCTTTCACACATTGCGTTTTTTTGATGCGTTTTTTTGTGCAAGAAGGCACAGCAATTAATACTGCACAAAAAAACGCATCAAATACATGTCAAAAATGAATAAAATAACACACCAAAAACGCACCGTGTGAAAGCACCCTTAGGGGGCGTGCTGCCCCACATTCATAAGATAAGCCCATTTATGAATGTGTTTTGACAGAACATGGTGCAAAAATAGTGCACCCATCCAGGGAGTTTTCAAAGTGGCAAGTCTGAAATAAAAATTTGGCACAAACACTTTTTTGTGCACTCACAATGGGACACATTTATAAAGTGCTGGGAGACCCTTTCAAACATACTGTTTAATGCTACACTAACTTACTGAGTTTACGACTGTCGAGTCTGTGCCAGTTTTCACACTTGTCCCCCTATTTCCTAATGTCAGGGAAATCTATTTCAAAGACATCTTCAATGAATATTGTCATGTGTCTTGGGCCATGGATTCGTATTGTGAAGTCTACTGTCGTCCATGAGGTTTCTGATGAATTTTGTGCGTTCAGCGAGTTATTATTTTCGGTTAAAGTTAATCTTCCTCCTTTGTATGATTTTTGTTTATTAGATTTGTTCAATGTCTTGCTCTGTTAATCTTTAATCTCTGAGTTTATTTGTTTTATCTCTTTCCGTGTTCTCATTTCTCTTTCCTCAGTGCTTTGTTTTTTTTATGCTTTGCTATTCCTATATTGCACATTTGATATTCATTTGTTTTCCATTCGTACAGTGACATCTTTTGTTAACATTTTAGGTGTGAGTAATATTCTGAAGGCAGAATATGCAGCTGGAGGGAGCAGAGGTGTCAGGAAGTGTCGCCTCATCCCTGACAGTACATTATACTATGTAAGCGTCATGCCCAGGTGCTTTGTGACATACTGTACAGTAATGTTCCAGATGCAAAGTCTATAAATATAGTGCAGGGAATGCAGATGGACACAGCGGTAAATACTATGACAACAGCTTGTATGAAGTGCTACTTAAAACTTCCAGGCACCCATGCAAAATCTCAAACATGGTCCCCCATCTACCATGTGCCCCCCATCTACCATGTAATGCTGTTGTATACCTATATGGCAGAGAGACATTTGAGTCCCATTGGGCCACAAAGACCAGCTGTAATTGCTTCCTCTACACCTTCTATAACTATGAAACATAGAAGTTTCTTCTGACATTTTCAGTTGTGCAGGGAAAACATCCTAAGAATATTGATAAATAAAAACATATTTGCGAGGAAGAATTGTCCTAATCCCCCCTTTAACTTATTTGCAGCTATTGGAGACATTTGGTGGAGTCGTTTGCTGCCAAAATGGCAATCTACAGGTTACTAAATTCAAAGGTTTTATTAATGTTTCTCCTTGCACTGTGAATGTTTACTCCGTAAGATCAGTAATAGACTAGAACAGAACAACTAATTGTGATTGTCTATAATTGTGACTAAAATAACAATCAGATCAATTTTTTCTAGTAATAAATGCAAAAATACAAATAATTTGAGAGGGTTCACTTACTCCCTGAACTGTTGAAGTTTACTCAAAGGGATTTTGCCATCACAAATATTGATAGAATCTGATAGGATATGCCATCAATAGGTGTGAATCTGGAATCCACATCTATCTTCAGTACAGGCTTCCAAAACATAGGCCAGTTCCATCGACGTTTGCAATGATAAATCCTTTTTAATAATAGAAATCAACATGTGTCATAAGTATTTTTGTGCTTTGGGTCAATGCCAAATTTGACTCAATCCAAATTGGTCAGTCTGATTTGAAATTTATTGAAAATTGCCCATAAAATTAACCCTATCCCTAACCCTAAGCTAGCTTTAGGATTACATTTACGGTATTTAATGACACTTTAGGGTTCACTTACAAGTCCCCAACATCCCTGATCTCCCAATGTGGCCTCACTAGCAGTCTAATGTTACGTTGCTCCTGATGCAGCATTTCTTTCAGTCAACATCACTAATTTTAGTGATATGGACCAGAAGTGATGCCCCACCTGGAGCTACGACATGTCATCGACAGGAGGTGAAGCCACACGGGCAGTGGAAAAGGACTGAGTACATCTGGAAATAGTAAGTTAACCTTTAAAAGCCAATAAAAACCCTAGCTCTAAGCCCAGTTCAAGGCTAGAGATAGTGTTAGAGAAAGGGTTAAGGTTAATACTAAGAAAAAATTAAGGTTTTGGATGTTCCAAACCCACATTTTTTCACAAGCTCGGTAGATTCGGACATGGCTTTACTCAAGCAATGCTAGTTATTAGTTTAGTTCTATTTTGCTTTTCTATAACTGTGACTTAGATGACAATCAGTCTACATTTCATTAGTAATCAATGCAGAAATACAGGTAATTGTAAATCTAAATAGGTCTACCTGTATAGTACTTTAGGATGAATGCAATGTTCTAATTTAAAGATGTCTGTGCTTGGGACAATTAAGTTAAACTATTAGACTCAGTGCATTTTTACTTAGTACCATTTTTACTGTAAAAATCAGTTGTCCTTTGCTTCTGAGTAACTGGGTGAAGCTTTCTCCTCTCTCAGACCCTCTTGCTGAGTAATATATGAGTTGCCAAGAAATATGTGGCAACTGCTCTGAGCACAGTTCTGATTAAAAAGTTCTCCCTTTCTAAATCAATTCAACCACTGACCCAGGAAAACCAAGTGAAATATTTCCACTATATATTCTTATATTACCCCCAATAAATAAGAATATGGATCTGAAGGAATACATACATTTTCTTGTGTGACTAGAATTGATATCAACAGCAGTACGTGCAGGATAGATTCACCTTTCTCTCCCTGCACTGTAGATGTTTACTCTACAGTGGGAAAAATAAGTATTGGATACACGGGCGATTTTGCAAGTTTTCCCACCTACAAAGAATGGGAGAGGTCTGTAATTTTCATCGTAGGTTCACTTCAACTGTGAGAGACAGAATGTAAAGAAAATCCCAAGAAATCACATTGTATGATTTTTAAATAATTAATTTGCATTTTGTTGCATGAAATAGGTATTTGATCACCTACCAAACAGCAAGAATTCTGGCTCTTACAGACCTGTTAGTTTGCCTTTAAGAAGTGCTCCTACTCTGCACTTATTATCTGTATTAATTGCACCTGTTTGAACTCGTTACCTGTATAAAAGACTCCTGTCCACACACTCAATCACACTCCAACCTCTCCACCATGGCCAAGACCAAAAAGCTGTCTAAGGACACCAGGGATAAAATTGTAGACCTGCACAAGGCTTGAATGGACTACAGGACACTAGGCAGCAGCTTGGTGAGAAGGGAACAACTGTTGGCGCAGTTATTAGAAAATGGAATAAACCCAATAGGACTGTCAATCTTTCTCTGTCTGGGCTTCATGTAAGATCTCGCCTCGTGAGGTAAGGAGAATTCTGAGAAAGGTCAGGAATCAGCTCAGAACTACACAGGAGGACCTGACCAATGACCTGAATAGAGCTGGGAACACAGTTTCAAAGATTACCTCAAGTAATACACTACATCGTCATAGTTTAAAATCCTGCAGGGTACGCAAGGTCCCCCTGCTCACACCAGCACATGTCCAGGCCCATTTGAAGTTCATCAATAACCATCAGGATGGTATCAACTTCACTCACCGTGTTTGGAGGAAAAGAATGATGAGTACAACCCTAAGAACATCGTCTTTCATGTGGGTGGAGACATTAAACTTTGGGGGTGCTTTTCTGCAAAGGAGACAGGACGACTCTATTGCAAGATATTGGCCAACAATCTCCTTCCCTCAGTAAGAGCATCGAAGATGGGTCGTGGCTGGGTCTTCAGTAGGACAATGAGCCGAAACACACAGCCAGGACAACTAAGGAGCAGGCTCGTAAGAGGCATTTCAAGATCCTGGAATGGTCTAGCCAGTCTTCAGAAATGAGCCCAATGGAAAATCTTTGAGGGAGCTGAAACTCAATGTACCCCAGCGACAGCACCGAAACCTGACAGATCTGGAGAAGATCTGTATGGAGGAGTGGGACAAAATCCATCCTGCAGTGTGTGCAAACTTAGTCTAGAACTAGGTGGGAAAACTTTGTAGGTGGGAAAACTTGCAAAATCACCAGTGTATCAAATACTTTTTTTTGCCACTGTATGTGCTCAATAAAAAGTATGACCAGTAGGTCTTGTAGTATAAGTTTAGATTATTTTTGTCTATAATTGCCATTTTAAATTAAATTAGACGTTTTGTAATTAGGAAAGAAAACCCAAAAATGCTTTTTAATAAAAATAAAAATTTTTTCAGAATCTGCATTCATGTTGAGCATGTCCGCATCGCTTCACCATCAGCAACAGACAAATAAAGTGAGAAATAACCTAAGCAAATAAACAAACAATGAAAAAAGGAAAGGGATCCTTGCCCATAAGAACCCACAATGTAAGTAAAATTAGAGAAGAGACATCTTTCACCCACTCAGTATTTATTCCAATACGGATATCCAGTGTCATGGGTCACGCACCGGCCCGAACGGGCCCCCCCCGGTCCCATGCCCCGGGGGGAGGGTGGTTCGCGTCCGCTTAGGGGGGCTAGCGCCCCGCTCCCCTGGGGGCACATTTCCCCGCCCCCGCCCCGTTTCCCTTTACCCCTGGGCTGCCGGGCGGGATCCCCTCCTAGGGCCGCGGCTGGTCTTAAATTTTAAGGGCCAGTGTCCCGTTAATTGGTTTTGCCGCCGCTCCCCAAATATATTGGTCCACCCCAACATCCCTTGCCGAGTCCATGTGCCTGTACCTATCGAGGAAGCCTTCTAGAATTCCGGTTTCCTTCTCCTTTTACCGTCCCGTTTGCGCACCCCATCACCATAACCTTCGCTCCGTACCTTTGGGGTGTCCCCCCACTACAGTTCGTCTGCCGTTTTTGTACCGTGTTGCCCTCGGCTTCGCCCCGGGAAGTCACATCAGGGGGGAGCCTGGTAGACTCCCACAAGTCCCTCCCGCTTTTTGGCGGGCCCGTAAAAACCGGGACCCCCTTTAACCCGCCCCGGGTGGCCCCTCCACCGCCCGCGGGGGCCCAGTGGATCCACTACTCCCAGTCGTTACATCCACTATACAGTGATGCATTGTGGTTGGCTATTAGATGACATAGTAAAATGGAGCTATCTGTGACTAGGTCAGGTTACTTGCCATCTTTAGACTATGGTTAAGTAACAGAGGCCTTTTTAAAAAAATAAAATAATTTCCAGGCCACTTGAAACTGAAAATGTATGGAGTATGCCTAGTGGTGGAGGCAGTGAGTTCCAAAAGCAAGGTCAGCACGGGAAACCCCAGAAAAGGGGATGTTTAATAGGGAGGATGAGCATCAGACATCGCTGAGTTAGGCTCAAGAAGAATATTGAAGGTACTTCTACAAGAAACAGGAAACCAATGTACAGTGGTAAGTGATAGAGCGTAGCAGATGCTGTTTAGTGAAATTTTCTTTTGATAAAAGTTTCCCGAAACTTCCCTCTTTAAATTTTTTAGTAAAAGTAATCAGCATGCAAAACTTCCAAATTGTCTGTAAGCAAATGTTAGGTTGGGCCTTGTGTCATATTTTCCATGTACCATGGAATCAGGGACAGAAGAGGTGCAAGTTTTAAAAAGTTTTTTTCATATTGGCCTTGTACATTTTGGGGCAAGAGGAGGGGACTTAACATGTTGTTTTCGGGATATTGGAACCAAAAGGGAGCAGGGAAAACTCCAGGTGGACCCTTGGGCATGGGAGGCCCTAGGGAATTGTGGAGTCTTGGGCATGGCAGGCCTGAGGAAACTTTTCAGGGATAAAGGCAGAGAATGAGAGGTAGAAAGCAAAAGGTAGAGTGCAGGATGCATGCAGCATGTGTACTGAGGATGGGCCCAAAATCAACTCCACTCGCCCCGGGATCATCCATATATACATTTCAATTTGCCAGGACAGACAGCATGTACATTCAGCAAATAGGGAAAATACGACTACATTTGCTCTAGTGTTTTCTGTCATTCCGCCATAGTACCAATAGGATTACTGTTTTTCCACAGTATTCTGACGGATACTGTGAATGAAGTTAAAAAGTCATATGAACAGTCCCTAAATGGTATGTATATTCCTCTGCATGTGGATGGTAGGTTGTAGAGTAACAGATTTCCGAAAATGATAGCATGGTAAAAAAAAAAGGATAACCTGACAGGGAAAGATCTAACCCATGTGCTTAATGAGCCCCATATACATTAGATTGATAGATTCTGTCAAAAAATATTTCTATGGGTAGCTATAAGGTTTGTAGAAGGCAGGAAAAACCAAAGTTTTTTTAAACAATATTATATCAACCTTGACTCATCAGACATACTGTATTACAAGCATAACATGTCACCATTGGTGTATCTATAGCAATAGCAGCTGTTCCAGGGCCCACTCAGGCACAATAAATGTTGACCTATCATGATCATGCCCGAAAGACCCCCAGCTTTGAGCTCTGGTCGCCGGCCACGGCCATTGCGACGAAAACCGTGGTTTCTGACATAATGCCTGCATTTGATTTATATCTTTTCCTCCCTGAATTTTTAAGATCCTGCCAATCCCCGGGCCCAAATTTTT
Source organism: Phyllomedusa bahiana (assembly GCA_025379985.1). Lineage (NCBI taxonomy): Eukaryota > Metazoa > Chordata > Amphibia > Anura > Hylidae > Phyllomedusa > Phyllomedusa bahiana. The sequence continues at coordinate 20,829 of JAODAL010028582.1, forward strand.
CCGATCCACGGTTTTAATTTGCTCCTTGTTTGGTTTTTTTTGATTGACGCCTTTGTTTATCGGGTCTTCTGTTACTTCCACCCATTACCTTCATCCTTTGTCTTCTGCGGGTATAACAGGCTAATAACCCTTCCCCTTTCCTGCAAGGGGTTTTTTTCTGCCCTTTGGCGCCTTTTTTCTTCTGTGCTCTTAATTATTTGGGCTTTTGCTTTGGGGGTTTTGACTACTCTTGCCTCCTGACTTTTTACGCTCTTGATAGTTGTGTCCGTTTATTCTTTTTCTCCCCTTTTTACTGCATCTCCCGCACGTTGCTGACTTGGCTTGCCTGACTCTCCCTTATTGTGTTCCTGTTTGTCTGTCTCCGTCTTGTGTTTCACATTGTTCAGTGCGGTTTGCAGCCTTCTGGTTGGGGCCGGCCTATTAAGGAGTCGGGCACCCCAAAAGGCAGGGACAGTGGTTGGGACCAGTGTAAGGGCTTTACGCTGTCTGTGTCTTCCCGTGCGCCCCTGACTGTCCCTAACATGACCTTTTGTAGGAAATAACAAACAGGAACCTGTTGGGTTCTTCTCTTACCATTGTGCTACCATCTATATCTATAATCATGGCTACTATCATTGCTGTTTGTAGATTGTAAGGACCCATCTTATTTTGCTAAGATGCTGATGAATTCTAGTTATACCCGTGAACGTCACTAACAGACAAATTAAAAATTGTGATACAAAAAGCAAAAATTGTAAGATAAAAAGTCAAAAGGCGACATGTATGGACAGGGCTGTGGCAGTTTTCTGGTGTACTTTGTAGCCCTGTTCTATAGATGTATGAATAGTCATACGCCAAAACTGGGCACAGTCTGCACCAGACACAGAACTTTTGAATGTTCCACGAATGCGTCAAAGTTTGGTTCTGAAACTGCCCTACAAACCAATACCATGGCTAAGACGAAGTTTGCCGCATATTACTTTTTCATACATACTGTCATATTCTACACTTCTCTGGCGTGTTGGTGCCAAGTTTCATACATGTCAGCCAAAATTCAGAAAAAAAGTCACATTTTCATCTGAGAAAAATTTTATCATTTGTTAGTCACTTGTGTTTATTAGATAATTAGATAAAGAGATATGAGAGATAAATCAATAGATAGAAAGGTGAAGGAAGGAAAGAAAGAAGGAAGGATAGAAGGAAAGAAGGTAGGAAGGAAAGAAAGAAAGAAAAAAGGAAAGAAAGAAAGAAAGAGAAGGAAGGAAAGAAAGAAGAATGAAAGAAGGAAAGAAAGAAGAAAGGAAAGAAAGAAAGAAACAAAAAAAGAAGGAAGGAAGGAAAGAAGGAAAGAAAGAAAGAAGGAAGGAAAGAAAGATAGAAGGAAGGAAAGAAAGCACTAAGAAAGGAAAGAAAGAAAAAAGGAGGAAAGAAGGGGAACAAGGGAAAGAAAGAAAAAGAAAAAAAGAAGGAAGGGAAAAAAAGGAAAAAAGGAAAAGGAAAGAAAGAAAGAAAGGAAAGAAAGAAACAAACAAACAAAAAAAGGAGGAAGGAAGGATAGAAGGAAGGAAAGAAAGAAAGAAGGAAGGAAAGAAGGAAAGAAAGAAAGACGGAAGGAAAGAAAGAAAGAAAGAAAGAAAGAAGGAAAGAAAGTAGGAAGGAAGGAAAGAAAGACGGAAGGAAAGAAAGAAGGAAAGGAAGTAAGAAAGAAAGAAGGAAGGAAGGAAAGAAAGAAGAAAGGACAGAAAGAAGGAAAGAAAAAAGAAGGAAGGAAGGAAAGAAGGAATGACAGGCTTTTTATCCAACTACTGATCTCCTCCGTGCTGGAAGAAACCTTGCTACATAGTGTTTGATCGACATTTTTGTCATCCAATTGTGTTGCAATAGTTTATTTAAATCCTGATTGTGTCACTGAGCTATATTACCTCTGATGAAGCGTTGGTCTGCAACGCGAAACGCGCAAGGTTTTAAGTGTTCTTTTTATTTTTTTTTTATTTTTTGTAGGCAAAAAAAAACCTCAAAAATTTTACAATCAAAGCTTAAAAATTTGATAAATTTCGGATTTTTTTGATGCTAATCATGTACGAGAACCGCAGTCAACTTTTGCAAGAGTTATCTTTCCCCTTTACCCCATTAAACAACGTTGGGGCCCGGACTCCTGGCTGCTGTAGTAAGAGCTCAGACGAGAGCGTCTCAGGTTTTCATGAGAGTTGTGCCTCTGTGCCTCTACTCCCAATGCACAACAATACAAGGTAAAGCTGCTGGACACCTAAAGACAACTCCATTTTTACGTACTTCACTATTGTGCGCCCTTTTCTTCCTTTTTTTTTTCTTCTACTAGATAGATAGACAAAAGATAGATAGTAGATGATAGATAGATAGTAGATAGTGATGATAGATAGATAGATAGATATAGATAGATGAATGGAAGAAGATAAAAGATAGGGGTAGTAGACAAAAGAAGAAAATGTAGATAGATAGATAGATAGAATAATTGATATGGGGTAGAAATTAGTAAAAGATATAGAAGAAAATAGAAATTATTATTTTTTTTAGAGCGCCTTGATTCCCGGGCGCTGTACATTCAAGAGGGTTAATACAAAACATAAGTCAAAGGGGTTAAATTTGCTGACAGTATGTGACAATAACTGGCAAAGGGGGAAAAGAAAACCCCTGCCCGCGAAGGTTTAAAATTTCTACGGGGAAAGGGAGGAGACGAAGGTGGGGGGCGGGACTGTTTTTTGGGGGTGTATTGACGCAAAACGGTATTATAGTTTATAGGCTATCCTTTTGAAATGAGGGGTTTTAAAGGTTGCTTTTAAACCCTGGGGGAAAAAGGTGGGGGGAGAGTCTGAGTGTTGGGGCAGTGAGTTCCAGGGGGTGTGGGGGAGGCAGGGAGGAAGTTTTGGGAAGGGTTTTTGTGAGGAGCTGATAAGGAGACAGAGAAGAAGGCCCTGTGAGGAGCGGAAAATTGCGTGGGGGGGGAGAAACTAGAGATTAAGGGGGGAGAGGTTTGGAGAGTCTTGTAGGTAAAGGTTAGCAACTTGAAGTAAATTTCACTGGGTAATGGGCCCCAATGTAGGGATTAGCAGAGGGGAGGGGAAGGGGAGTGGGGGAAGGCGGGGAGATGGATAAGAGGGGCAGCAGAGCTGAGGTGGAATGAAGGGAGGCAAGAGTGCTAGACGGGAGGCCACAGGGGAAGGGGGTTGCGTAGTTAGGGGGAAAAATGACGGGGGCAGGGCCCAGCTTTTTTGTTTATCAGGGCTGGGGAATGGGGCAGATTCGTGAAATATTTTGCAGGGGAGGCGGAAAGGCAGAGGGGGGTTAGTTTTTTTTTGTGTGGCTTAAAGGGGACCAAAGCGGAGTCAGGGGTTTTTCCAAAGGCAGCGGACTTGGGGGGACTGGTGAGGTGTGGAGCCTTTGGACTGAAAGGGCCCTTTTTCCAGGGGCTTTTTTGCCGCGGGTTGGCGAAAGAAACTGGCGCGGGATTTGCGCTTCAGTACGGCGCCCAATCCGTCGGAGCCCATTACGGTAATCCACTGTTCTCATAGAGAACGTGGTTTCCCTTTCGCTCCTCCCCCCTCGGGGGAATTTCCGTATATAATGAATTGCCCTTGGGCCCGGGGGAACGGCCCCCCCGCCCCGGCCCCCCGGGCCCCCCCCGCCTTATTAAGGGGCGGATTTGTGGTTTCAAAAAGGCTAAAAAAATTCCGTGGGAAAAATAAGCCGTGTAAACCCCGGGCCCCTAATAGAGAGATCAGGTGGAGGGGGATGGGGGGGGCGGGGGGGGAAGATGATGAATTTGTTTTTTAAAAAAAATTTTTTTAGGAACGGTAGGAGAAGAAGGAGGATATGGACAACAGACAGTCTGGGACCCCGGGGACAGTAGAGATTTGATGTCGGGGCCCGGAAAAAGGAATTTTTTAGATTTGGGTGTCATCAGCCCAGGTGGTATTGAATCCCGTGTGTTTGTAAAAGTTGCCCCGGGCCCGCGAGTGAGATAGAGAAGATAGGAGCCGGGATGCCCCGGGGGGAACAAAACCCAGAGAGGGGCCCGGGGGGAGGGGTTTTGGTTCGAGAGTGAGAGACAATGAATTTTTTATCGGTGAGGTATGAGGAGTCCGGGAAAAGGGGCTGAGCCCGTGATGCCGGGGGGAGGAGAGGATTTGTAGCAGGAGAGAATGGTCAACAGTGTAAAAGGAGGGGGCCCGGGGTTTAAAGAGGGAAAAGGGTTTCGATTTAGGGGACGGGGAGGTTTTTGCGGTTACTAGGTCATTGGTGAGCTTGGTTAGGGAGTTTTCGGGTAGTGGTGGGGTGGAACCCCGTTTGCATTTCGGTAAAAGAAGAGAGTTGGAGGAAGATGGGGGGGCCGGGTTGAGGAAAAAAGGGGTTGGGTTCGAGGAGTTTAGAAGAAAAGGGGAAGCGTGAGATGGGGCCATAGTTGGACAGAGAGTGGGGGTCAAGAGAGGGGTTTCTTTGGATGGGAGTGAGGTTTGGCATGTTTAAAAGGGAGGAAGGGAAGATTTCAGAGGTTAGCGATAGTTTAAAAAGGTTTGGGTGAGGGCTGGAATGATAACAGCACTAAGGTTGGGATGAGGGGGGTTGGTAGTGGAAAGGTTACGGTTTAGTGGGGTTTTGGATTTGGGGATTTGAGAGGAAAAGGTTGTCATGAGTGACAGTGGAGGAAGAAAGGGTTGGGGGGAAAGTGAAAGGAGAAGGGCTGGGGGGTGTGGATGCGCAGGCTTTGGATGTGGGCAAAGGGGGCAGGGGGGGAAGCTTTCTCTGAGGAGGTTGGTCTTGTTTGAAAGGGGGGTTTGGCAAAGTTTGAAAAAAGGGAAAAGATGGGGGAGAGGTCTGGTGGAAAGAGGAGAGGGTTGAAGGTTTTTAAAAAGTTGTTGGGTTGGGGAGACAGGGGAGGATATGGAGTGGTGAAGAAATTTCCTTTTTGGGCCCTGGGTGAGTGCAAATTTAAATGGGTGTAGGATTGTTTGTAGGGGGTTTGAGTCATTGGGGGTTTGAGTTTTCTTCCAGCGGCGTTCGGAAAATTTCGGGAAAGCTGCCTCGGGCTTTTTTGGTTTGGAGTCGGGTGTGCCGGGGTTTGGGTTTTTTTCATTTGGGGGGTTCTGTTGTGTGTGAGGGGGCGCCCAAAATCGTGTGTGGGGAGATTTGTGGTTGTAGAAAGTGTGGTGTGTCAGGGTCATCAAATAAGGATATGGTAGAGAGAGGAGCAAGGAGAGTCAGAGAGAGTGCGAAAGGGGTTTAAAGGTTTTTTTAGATTCGATGGGGGTGTACTTTGATGTGAGACAGGAGGAGCGGTGGGGGGGAAGAGTGGGTGAAGGGGAAGCGGTTGTGGTCAGGGTATAGGGTGTGGAGAGTTAGAGAAGTCAGATAGGGGGGAGAGGGGGTAAAACGAGGTCCCCGTATGTGTCCATGTTTATGAGTGGTTCCAAAAGGTTTCCCTGGGAGAGGCCAAAGGAAGAAAGAGTGAGAGGAGTTTGCTTTGGGGCGAGTTTGGGTTGTCAATGGGGAGGTTAAAGTCAACCCATTTTTGATAGTGGGGATATCCCGTGGAAGAAAGTGGAAAAGCCAGGAGGCGAAGTGGGCAAGGAAGGCGGTGGCAGGGCCTGGCGGTCCCGGGGATGGGCCCCCACTTGGAGATTGGAGGGGAGTAGATGCAGACAGAGTGCACCTCAAGGAGGGGAAGGGTTTAGGGGAAAAAGGGAGCGGGGGGTGGGGGAAAAGGAAACAGGTGTCCCGACGGAGGGAAAGGGCCAAAAACCCCGCCCTGCTTTTTTGCCCGGGGGGGAGCATGGGTAAAGTGGAGGCCCAAAAAAGGGGAGCGCCGCAGGAGAGACTGTGTCCGGGGCATCAGCAAAGGTTTTTTGTCAGACCCAAAGGGTGTTAAATTACTTGAAAAAAAAGAGGGCTTTTATATAGGAGAGTTTGTTGCATACAGAACCCTTTTATTTCCCGAGAGCTCCAGGAGGAAATAGGCGGGAAAAAGGGATCAAAAGGGGAAAAATTTTTAAGTGTGCAAAAGTATGTAAAAACGGGCGTTAAACAGCTGGAAAATACAATTGTGGGAATGTTTCTGAGGGGGCCCTGGGTTTTTGGGGATATGCCCCCCGCAGCTAGTAGGAGCAGAAAGAGGGTTAGCCCGGTGGGGGGTAAGTAGACAGTAAGTTGGTTGGGCCTGTTTGGGGAGGAGGGAAAAATTTATAGTGGGAAGGGTTGGTGGCAGCGGGCAATGAGAGGGTAAAATGCAGGGGGGATGAAGGCTCATTGCCCAGCAAAGGAGTATGGGGATAGGAAAACAGTTTAAGGAATTTTGGAGGTTGAGATGATCGGGGGAAAAGGAAAAAACATGGTGAGTGATTTTTGGCAGGGGGGGAGGGGTTTTAAGTGGAAGCGGAAAGGGGAAAAAAAATTTTACACCTTTAGCCAAAACCCTTTTTTAATTCCCGGTTTAAATTCTGGTTTTAAAATTTTCCCTTTTACTTAGAAAATTGGGGTGATTTGAAAAGTTGGGGAAACCCATATGACCCAGGTAAGTTATGACCCATACAAAAGGGGTTTATAATGAATTAAAACCCAAAACTGCATTTCCAGGATCAAAAAGAGGGGTGGCGGATGCCATAATAACTTTAGTTAAGTGGTGTCCCGGGGGAAATGGGTTTCGTTTATTTTAAACATGAAAATTTGTTTTCATAACTTTATATGTAAGTTTTTAATCTTTTGAAATTAAATATGTATAAAATTTTTAAAATACACTATTTCCGAGGTTCTCCCCCTTACATGCCCGTCTGGGTTTAATATCAAGACGCTTTGGGTTTAATTTTAATGTATTAGTTTTGGGGTCGGGTGAGGGATCCAGCTTAACTTGCTCCTATTAAAGATATAGCTACAAATCAAATACGTATCAAGCTGGACTTTATGTTATTTTAAGAGGGGGTGGGGGTTGGGGGAAGGTAATTAAAAAGGTGGGGGGAAGCATAGGAGCCAAAATTTAAGTGAAAATGGTAGGGCTAAAAAAAAAAACACAACCCCGCAGGGGTGGGGGCCCGGAAGGTACCGTTGGGATTAAGTCATAATCATACCAAAAAGGGGTATTAGGGCAGAAATGAAAACAAGAGATGGAGGGTGAGGGTGTTTGCAGTGTTCCTACCAAGGGATTTTTAGACAGAGTGAAAACAAGAAAGACTGTGGGGGTTTGGGGATGTTCTGCGTTGGGCATTTCCGTGAATTTAGAGAAAAGGGGGATGATCAGTTAAATTTGGGAAAGGGCTTTGTAGCTCCCTGGGGGGAAAAAACCGGGGCCGGGGTTTTAAATTTATCCTGGTATTTTTGAAAATTTGGCCTTTCTTTTTAAAAATGGCCCGGATATGCCCTTTTGATAGATAGATAGGGTAGATAGAAAGAAAAGATGATAGATTTGATAGATAGATAGATAGTTTATGAGTACACGAGAATTTAAATTTTGGGGTTTTTTAGGTTATGGGCATGGCAGACACTGCATTACAAACATTGTGGTCACTGAATGCTTCTATACAGAGGAATTACAGAATCTTATATAATAATACATTCTATAATACAAAGAATAATAATATAATATATGAATAATATACTTGTAGCTCTGTGCAGGGTAAAGGTGTCGGTATGCTATTGTTTATTATGCTTATATGAAAGGGAATTATAAATTCATCCATCTCATATCATCTTTATGATCTCTCTTCGCTATCCCAGCCTTCACCTATAGACGGCAGTGTTGCAGTTCAATAGTATTCAACATTATCACTGCAGTATTTTCCTTGTTCAGGATTCACCAGCACAGACTCAAACTCCAAGCATTTACTCCATTTTAACTTCATTTTAATAATAGAGGAATAAAATAGGAATAAACAATATAGAAAATGAACTGAAAATTTAATTTCATTGAAATTAATGGGTCTATTACCAGGGACGTTATACAGATTGGAGGGGAAATTAAATTTTGATGACTAAAACTTTGCGATAGTTCTGTTTCCTCTTGAACTATCGCCTCCATGGGCCAAAATCCAAAATCTAAAATGCAAAGAAAGTTTTATTTCTTAAAAAAAAAAAAAGATTGATGAATGAAACATTTATGCAAACATTAGAACAGTCCATCGTCTATAAGAAGCACATTCATGTTTTATCTTCCTGACAAGAACTTAATTGCTCCATAATTAGGACAGAACATTACTGCTTTATATATGCAGGGTCCTCAATCTTTATAAGACTCACATTGCTGCAGACTTGCAGATTTCTCGACTGTACAACTACTATTAGCATTTACTTTGTGCTGTATAAAGTTATGACTTTCAAGATAAAACTAGTACTTTTTGTGTGGGAAATTACGTTAAAAGTTCATAGAGTCGGACTGTATCACTGAGAGAAGAGGCTACAAGACAATCACACAACTAATTGCAAGTTATATTTTTTGTAATGGGGCAGTATTTTAGTAGTTATATTCTTTTACATAGGGGCTATTTAGTATTATTTTTCTTGAAAAGGAGCAGTATTTTGTAAGTTATATTTTTTGTACAAGGAGTTTTTATAGGGTTTTTATTCTTTTACATAGGACAGTATTTTAAATAGTTTATTCTTGGACAAGGAGCGTTTATTAGTTATATTTTTGTAATAGGGGGGAGTATTTGTATTATATTCTTGTACAAAGAAAAGTATTTTATAATTATATTTTTTGTACAAAAGAAACAACAATATTAGTTGTATTTTGTACATAGGAGGGGAAAAAAATTTTATGTAGTTAATTCTGTACCTAGGGGGCAGTATTTAGATTTATTCTTGTACATAGAGGGCAGTATTTAGTAGTTAATTCCTTTTCACAAAGGGGAACGTATTAAGTAATATTTTTCTTGTAAAAAAAAAAACATACTATTTGTTTATTTCCCCTTGTACAAAAGGAGGCAGAATTATATTTGTTATATTTTTGGAACATAAGGGAAAAAAATTTTTAGTTTTAAAAATTTTTTGTACCTGGGAATCATTATTATGTATTTTTAAAAATTCTTTACATGGGAGCAGAAATTATAGTAGTTAATTCTTGTACAAGGAGCAGTATTAAAGTATTTTTTCCTTGTAAAATAGTAGCAGTTTTTATAGTAGTTAAATTCTTTGTCCATAGGGACAGTTTTATAGTATTTAAAATTCTTGAAACATAGGGGGCAGTATAATAGTAGTTAAAAATTCTTTTTACATAGGGGCGTAAAAAAGGGAGTTAAAATTCTTTTTACAAAGGAGGCAGTTTATCGAAAGTTATATTTTGTACATAGAAGCAGAATTATTTAGTTAATTCTTGTAAATAGGGCCGTTTTTATAGTAGTTTATTTTTGTACGGGAAAAAAAAATATAATATTATTGAAATTCTTGAAAATTTGGGGGCAGTATTTAAAAAATTGTTTTCCCGGGTACAAAGGAGCATATTATGGGAATTTATTTTCCCCTTGGGTACATAGGAGCAGTATTGTATTACCATATATACTTAGTATAACCGACCCAAAAAATAAGCCGACATCTATTTTGCCCCCAAAAAAAACGGGGGAAAAAATTTTTAAAAAAAAAAATTTCAAAAAAAAAAAGGGAAAACCAAAAAAAATTGTTTAATGCCCCCCCATAGGCAGAAAAGGGAAGGTAAAATTTCCCCATGGGCAGGTATAGGAGTTATGTCCCCCCTGGGCGGGGTAAGGAAGGTATATGTTTCCCCTAGGAATATTTGGGAGGTTAAAGTCCCCCATACAGGGATAGGGGGGTATAAAAACTCCCAAAAGCATATAGGGAGTAGAGGGAAAAAGGGGTTGTTAAAAAAAAAATATAAGAAATCACCCTTTTCCCCACCGCTCCCCAGGGTCTTTTTCCCGCACACTGTTTTTTTGGGGAAAAGGCGGCCCTGATGTCATTAGGCCGGCAGGCAGCGTAGTAACAGTCTGCTTGCGGACTTTCGGAGTTCCATTGCGGAGCAGGGAGCGCTTTGCTCCGCAATGGAGGTCTTCAGCTGTATGCGCTTCCAGGAGTCGCATATATCAGAAGTGATCACTTCCAGTGCCCCCGGGAAAAGGCAGCGTCCAAACCTGACGGGGGGAATGGAAAGCGACAGCTTTAAATTTTTCCTTCTGGGGCCCCGGGCCATCCCCAGGGGCCCCCCAGTGCCAACAGTGACTCGAGTAAAGCCGAGAAAAGGCTTTTTTTAGCTCCTTTTTTGGGCGGAAAAAATCGGCTTTTTACTCAGTAAATTTTTTTGGTGTTTATATTCTTGTAAAAAAAGGGGCAGTATTATATTAATTGTATTCTCAAAACTTTGGAAAGGGGAGAAATTTTTGCAGTTTTGGGCTTTGGGAAAATTGATTTTTTTTGGCAGTAAAAATTATGAATTTTATTAAAAAAAACATATTGGGATTCATTTTGGGGGCAATATTAATTGGTCTGGGGCAGTATTATAGTAGTTGCATTCTTATGTATTGGGGCAGAATTAAAGTAATTATATAATTGTTCATAAGGTGCAGTATTATAATAGCTATTTTACAGATGATCGCGGGGTTTTACTAAATTTTTTAGCCACAATTACAAGTTTCCCCCCTCCCTTTCCCCTTTTCCCCCTTCTTTAAAACACAAACTTTTTCAATTGGGGTCAGAAAGTGTCGGGAAAACACATAATAAATGGGCAAAAAAGAGATGCAAAAAAAATGCAATTTAAAAACCGACAAGGTTTTATTTAAAAAAAAATTTAATAAAAATTGTCCCAAAAATTTTTCTCCAGTCCCATGTTGTAGCCCAATGTTAGATAAAAAAGAAAATTTTCCCTTTTTAATTTGATCAATTCACTTCTGGGTATTAATTTGGGGTAAAGTTTAGCGTGGGGGGATTTCTTTGGGATGTTGTTTCATCTCCCTTTAAATTTTCGACTTTATCTTAATAAAATTTAAAATAACAAAGAATTTCCCAATTGGAAACTAAAAAGGAATTTGGGTTTTGAATTTCAGGAAAACTTTGATTCCCGAAAGAAGTTTAAGGGTTTGGGGGGGAATTTCCCCGGGAACAAGTGTTTTTTAATTTATAAAAGGCTGCAAACACATGGGGTTACAAGGGCAAAACACTCCCGGGGGGAAGAAGGGGATAGCCTTTCATGAATGTGCAGAGGTGAAAACCAACAAAGACCGGGGGATTCTTGGGCGTCAACCCCCCACTAAATAAATCCGGGCGCGGGCCCTGGGAGCCATTTCCGCTCCAAATGTTTCTGATTAGGGAAGGTTTTGCCGCGGGTCCCCTTTTGATGTCTCTACTAAAAACTCCTTTTATAAAGCGATTTTTGGGGGGTTCACAAACTTGTCCCAGAGAATGTTCTCTTACATTTTGATTTTGGCGGGGGGATTTAATTGAAGTCCAGTTTGCGTCCAATGCAGCTGCTATACATTTTTAAAGCTATCTGCTCCCGTTCTTAGCACATTGAATATTCAAGGGTTATTAAGCCTGTTTTTATTGTAAATTTAGTTTTAAAAAAAACAGCGTTTTTTCAAAACAAATTTCCCCTTAATTTTTTGGGGGCTTTTTCTTTTTTTCCCCAAATTTAATCCCAAGGGGTTTAATAAGAAATTTTCTTCGTTGTACTTTTGTAAAAGAAACATTCTTTTTCACTGGGCCCAAAAAAGAAATTTTGCCTGTAGCTTAAAACAAAATTTGGGAAAGGGTTAAAAATTTTGAGTTTTTTCTTTGTTGGTTCCCTAAAATTAACCCGTTTTAACACACACAAAGCTGGTAAAATTTTTGGCAGCCCCATTTTTTTTTTGGGAATTTACATCCAAGGGGGGAATTAAGTATTTTTTCTGGGAGTTGTATTCAGTAAAAGAAACGTTTTTTTTCACCCCCAAAAAGAAATTTTGCCTGTAGCATAATTCATTCCGAAGGTTAATTAAGCCTGTTTGTGCTTTTATATTCAGAAAAATTACAAAAGGTTTTTAAAGGGCACAACAAGACATTTTTCCTGGCCTTTTTGGGACGCTTTTATATCCAAGGTTTCCCAAGTTTTAGGGGGTTCATTTGGATCAAATAAGGGTTGTATTTATCTAACAGAATTTCTAAAACAGTGTTGTACATTTTAGAAAAACTTATGTCAGACAGGGGGTGGCAGGTTTTTTTCCCCTCGAGTGGCGTGGCAAAAAACTTTCCGGGAGCAGGCCCAGGCACAGCACAGAAGGAAATCCAGGGGGGTCATCGGTGGGGCCAGAACAACCGTGTCATTAGCGGCCGTGTGTTGTTCAAAAACCCAATGTTTTTGATTGGTGGACTAGTCACCATTCCTCCCAGATGAAAATCTGAAAAACCCCCAGCCAAAGTGGGTGGGACGTCAGACACAACCATTAGTTTGGCAGGGCCCCGGAGGGGGTCAGCCCCTCCCCCTTCCTCAGCCCCCCGTCCCCTCGGTTCCCTCACCAGAGATCAAATATGGGGTCTGGTCTCTTCCCACTATATACGGGAGAACAATTTGGGGGGGCGTAAGCCCTATTTGGCAGCGAAAAAAGGGGGCCAAATTTCCCCCTGTTCTTCATTAGCGCAAAATGATGTGGAGGTACATGGGGGGTCATGTTGTGGGGGTCAGCCCTCGCATCCCAAGACCGGTGATGGGGACACGGGACTAAAACCAAATAGATATGTGTAGCCGACCGCCTTGGGACCCGGGTGGCAAGGGCTTCATCATCGTGGAGAAAGGGCGTAGTTGCGCTCAGGCAGCGGTGACCCCACAAGGGGGTTGGGGCCTGATCAGCAGAGTAGCAAAAGTGTGAGGTCAGGGCCAAGCGGCCAGGGTTTTAGAAAACCCGCTTCGGGGCCCAAGAAAGTAGCGGCAGGGGCTCAGTGAACAGCGGGGGTAGTAGTCACTCAGTCGGAGCATTGGCAAAAATCAGATACCGGGTGGGGGCATTTTTTGCTAAAACCCCGGAGGAGCCGAATAGGGGTATATGTAAACTGGGGGAAAAAAGTGAATGTGGCCAGGGAGCTAACGTTGGCCCCACGCCCTGCGTCAACCATGCAGCGTCACCATCCGGGCCGGGGGAGAAACGTGGCTCAGATTGGTGGCCCTCCTGCCGACGGAAAACAGCAGCAGCGCCCATGGCACGCATGCCATTGCACCCAGTAAAAGGCTCCCCCAACCTCGAAAGGGAGCTTTTCTCTTTACATCATTCCGGCCCAGAGCCCTGCCCCGCTACTATGGCCCGCGGGTTCAACGAGGCGATTGCAAAAGACAACAGTATCCCAACCACCCAAGGTGCAGAGCTCCCGGCCCCTGTCCAAATGTTGGGACGCATCCCCCCCTTTCCAAATGGGGACTCTGCCCCCGTTCGAAAACAATGGCGTGCCGGGCCAGGGGGAGATCCAAGCGAATTTATTTTCCAAAAAGGCAGTACCAGACTTTTACAAATATTAGAACAGAAAGGTGGGTCATCCCTTAGCTTATAGATTTTTTTCCAAGGTGCACGGCAACGCGGAAGTGGGAGCTGTAACTAGGGCAGGGCCAGTACATGTCCTTTAAAGGGCCCCCTGGGTGAATGTGCTTCCCGGGCCCCCACAACTTGGGAAGGGACGCCGCTTTCCCCTCCCAAAATTGTCAAAAATGCTGCACCTGCGCCAATGTCCGCCTCCTCCACCACCCCATCATTCACCTCCACAAGTGCTCTCCCCCTCTATCACATTGTAGGGGACGCGGGGTCACGCATTCTACACCTGGGTTTTCTCGACGAACAATACACAGGGGGGGGAACTGCTCCGCGTCATGCAGCAAAAATCATGTTTGGGTTTTCCGCGCCCCAAATGCAATTGGAAAACCTGGTGACGGACAATGGGAAACTGGCCCCCGCTGCCCGGGAGGAATGGTCCCGGGGCCATGCAAAGGGGGGTTCAATCTGATTGTGAAAAGGTTCCTGAAGTCTTTCCCCCAAACTTAAAAACTTCTGAAAATGGCCAGGAAAATGTGCATGACTTAAAACCCTTCCCACAACCCAAACACCCTCCCGAGTTGCAGCAGAGAACAGCCAAACCCCAACACATTAAAATTGCGATGTTTCCACCCCTTGGGAATTCCAGCCTGCCATGTTTGGGGCCCACTGTATAACAGAGAAAGGCCCTTAAAGATTTTTTTATGACCAGGGGACAGGGGTGATCCCCCGGGTTTTAAATTTGATGTCACCAGTGGGGCTCATGCGAAAAACCGCCGTTTGCTGAGGCCATTCAGGGGGCGACGTTATTTTCATCGCCAGACTTGGGGAAAATAAGTCATTCCGCGCTTCATGTCCTGGACCCGTGCTGAAAAATTGTCTGGGGCAGGGGACGGAGACGTGGCGACTACATCTCGCGGCCACATATCCGTGGGGACTGAATGGGGAGAGGAGGAGGGGGGACATTGGGCAGAAAACTTGTCTGTGAAATGAGTAGATTTTACAAAAAATGAAAGAGAGGAGGAGAGGGGCACTGAGGAGGTAGTGGAAGAGAAGACAAAGGGAGATGACCCCAAGCTGTGGCAGTATACATGATATGATCCCCCGGAGCACTTGTGCAGATGGGCCCCCCGCATGCTGATTTGCCTGGCTAGTGACAGAAGAATAGTCACCATGCGGGAGGGAGAATTTGGCTCTCCACCCTATTGGGCCCTCGCTACAGGTCCAAAATGGAAGCCTTTTTCCCCCGCCGAAGGGGGACAAAACCCAAAAACATAGGGAAATCCTCCGTATCTTTTTTGGGCTCCTATGTCGGGATCGTCCCTCCTCTACGGTCTGACCGGGGGTTCCTCACGTCCCCGTACTACTGCCCCCGGCTGTGGGGGGAAGGGGGGGGGTGGAGCATACCAGCCCATCAGCAGCAACAATTCGGGTCACTGATAACATTCCTTCACCCGCCTGTGAGGGGGGCATCGCCAGCAGCAGCACAGCACAGGACCCGGAGCAGACCCCGAACCAAAAAGGTCGTGGCCTCTTGGGCGCATCTGCCAAACCCCTTTTGAAAATCTGCTGGGTACGGGCCTTCAAACTGGATGTGTGGCCGCAAATTCCCGAGTTTGCAGTGAGAAGCTGTCCTTCCCCGGCCAGTAGTGTGGCACCCAGAGCGGGTGTTCAGTGCGGCGGGGGCCATCGTTACCCCAAGGAAAACCCCGCTTGCCCGGGGGAAAATGTGGAACGACTGACCTTTGTCAAGATTAATCAGGCGTGGATCGGCCAGGTTTTCCCATACACCAATGCCTTAGGCGTAAGATTACATCAGCCATGACGCCTCACCAAAACTTTGAGAAATGAGTCTGGGTTCAAACTACCTTCCTCAGCCACTATTCTGTTTGCCGCCACCCACCTGATGCCACACATTGCTGACTTTTTTCTCCATTCTGCCACCAACCATCTTTACCAGGGACTGGTATTGCCCCCCACCACCACACTCTGTCATTGTGCCACTTTATAAACCTCATGCTGTGCTGCTGTTGCTGGTGCCGTGACATCCACACTGTGTCATTGTGCCTCTCTCTGACCTCATGCTTCTGCTGCTGTTGTTGCTGCTGCGGTCACCTCCACACCCTGTCATTGTGCCACTCTCTGACCTCATTTTGCTGCTGCCGTGACCTCCGCTCTCTGTCATTGTGCCACTCTCTGACCTCATGCTGCTGCCGTGACCTCCACTCTCTGTCATTGTGCCACTCTGTGGCCTACTCCTGTTTTTGCCACCTCCAGAATGACATTGTGCCACTGTCTGACCTCATGCTGCTGCAGCCGTGACCTCCACACTGTGTCATTGTGCCACTCTGTGGCCTACTCCTGTTTTTGCCACCTCCATAATGTCACTGTGCCACTGCTGCTTTTGCTCCTGCCGTGACCTCCATACTCTGTCATTGTGCCACTCTGTGGCCTACTCCTGTTTTTTCCACCTCCAGAATGTCATTGTGCCACTGTCTGACATCATGCTGCTGTGGCTGCCGCCGTCACCTCCACACTCTGTCACTGATGTTTTCCACCTTTAGCCCTCAGCTTGTTTTTTTCTAGCTGTCGCTGCCATGACTTTATCAGGTACATTCCCCCTTCAGTTTTTTGGTCAGTTTTGCCTCTTAAGTGCCCAGGGAATTTTATAGTGAAGCGATTCTAAGAGCGGCGGGCAAATCATGTCGTGTCATACTAAAACACAACATTGTATGAAGAAACCCAAAACCCAAACTCCCTCTGCATATTTAACATGGCAACCACGTTCTACAGCACCCTGCAGGCTCTGTGCAGCCTGGAAATAGTTGTTTTATAATGCGATTCGTCCCAAAGTAATTCGGACCAAAACAAATTTTGTCGGAAAATTTGGCGAAGTCGGCGAATCGAATTTTTGAGAAATTCGCCCATCTCTAACCATAAAGCAATTGAGTCACCTTCCCTAACGTAATCCACTAATTGAAAAATGTGGATGATTATTCAGAACATATGAATTTTATTGTGGACATTCTTCATAAAAAATGTATGTGGGAGCTGGAGAAATTTCTAAGCCAAGTAACAAAACCGTGGTGGGAATTTTCTACATTGCAATTACATGTTGAGAATGAAATGATACCAGAGGGTTCCCGTTCCTTTTTTTTTTTTTAGAATCTTTTATAAAAAAATATTGTAATCCAATATTGTCTAGAGATTTCATTTGTTGATGTAATTAATCATCATATTTAATCAGCAGTCTTGAAAGAAAGGGAAAATTAAGAAAATATAAGAAAATCTGCAACTGATTACATCATTGAAAGCATTTCAGAATCATTAACCCCTAAGGCTATGTTCACATGGCGTAATTGCGGGGCGTGCAGTACGCACCGCAATTACGCCGGGTGTTTGGGAGTCGCGCTGATCGGCAAATACTCACACGATGCGGGTCGACCGGCAGCCCGCCGATCACATAGACTGTCATGTCACTTATCTCCCCGGGCGTACCATAGTTTTTTTGCTTAAAATATACTAAATAAAAGGCGCAGCCCTAATGGGACATGTCACCCTGTGTGTTATCTGTATTCTACAGGCTGATACAAATCCGCCAATACCAAATATGTATGGTTTTCGTTATGTTTTGGTAGCGTAAAAAAATTCCAAACATTTTTCAAATTTGCACAGCTGTGCCATTTTTTGCGACCAATAACTTTTTTGATTAACTTTATTCTAATTTTTAGGGGACGTGAAATGATTAAAAAATGCAATTTTGGCGTTTGGAATTTTTTTCTTCTACGGTGTTCAGTGCAGGGAGTAAATTATGTTATATTTTAATAGATCAGACTTTTTCAGAAGCAGCGATACCAAATGTGTGTAACTTTTTTATTAATTTATTATTTTATTTGTAAAATGGCAAAAGGGGGGTGATTTGAACTTTCAACATTTTTTATTTTCTTTACACTTTAAAACTTTTTTTAACTTTGACTTTGAGTCCCCCTAGGGTGCTTAACAACTAGGGGTGCAGTCATTTATACAGCCTAATGCATTGTAATACAATGCATTCCAGTGTACAGAGATGGTGGTTTTACTACTTCCTGTCTGTGGCAGGAAGTAGTAAAACATAACACATGGCAGCAATGGAAACCTTCCCAAGGCTTCCAGCTACCATGTTAAGCGATTGGGAACCCGTGCTTTCGCCGCAGCGGCCCCGACTGAAGTGAAGAACTGTACGCACAACCATGTTCATACATGCTGCCCTTAGTTTTTGCTTTACTGATGGCAAGACAATGAGCTTCATTTATGAAAATTGTCTTAGCGTAAAACTGTTCTAAAGGCTCATAAGAATTTCTTTTGCTGCTCTGGAAAAATGAAAGTTGCGCTCTGGTTGCTATGGGCAACAAAGACAGCCTTAGGGGCCGTTCACACGGCTTATTTTGGCGCGGATTGGCGCCGTACTGCGCGCCGGATTTTCGCTGCAGTATGGCGCCAATCCGTCGCAGTAATTACGGTAATCCACCGTTCTCATAGAGAACAGTGGATTCCGTTGCTCTTTACCGCTTGGCGAATCCGCCGGGCGGGGAGAAACTGACATGCACATTATCCAGGCGCAATACGTGGATAATGCAAGTCAATGGGGCCGGCGGGGCGCTCCCCTGCACCCGCCCCTTATTCAAGCCGGAATTGCGAACGCAATCCGGCTCGCAATTCCGGCTTGAATAAGCCGTGTGAACCGGGGCTTACGCTTAGATGTTTTTCATAAATGAGGCCCATTTTATTTCTGCTTTCTTTACTACAGTGGGGAAAATAAGTATTTGATACACTGGCGATTTTTCGCAAGAATGGGGAGGTCTGTAATTTTTATCATAGGTACATTTCAACTGTGAGAGACAGAATTTAAAAAAAAAATCAATTGTATGATTTTTAAATAATTAATTTGAATTGTATTGCATGAAATAAGTATTTGATCACCTACCAACCAGCAAGAATTCTGGCTCTCACAGACCTATTAGTTTTTCTTTAAGAATCCCACCTTATCTGTACTCATTACCTGTATTTGTTTTACCTGTTTGAACTCATTACCTGTATAACAGACACCTGTCCACATAAACAATCACACTCCAACCTCTCCACCATGACCAAGACTGAAAAGCTGTCTAAGGACACCATGGACAAAATTGTAGACCTGTACAAGGTTAGGCAGCAGCTCGGTGAGAAGGCAACAACTGTTGGCGCAATTATTAGAAAATGGAAGAAACACAAGATGACTGTCAATCTTCCTCGGTCTGGGGCTCCATGCAAGATCTCGCCTCATGGGGTAAGGATGATTCTGAGAAAGGTCAGGAATCAGCCCAGAACTACATGGGAGGACCTGGTTAATGAACTAGGACTACAGTGTCAAAGATTACTATTAGTACGCCGTCATTGATTAAAATCCTGCAGGGCACGCAAGGTCCTCCTCCTCATGTCAGCACATGTCCAGGCCCATTTGATATTCGCCAATGTCCATCTGGATGATCCAGAGGAGGTGGGAGAAGGTCATGGGGTCAGATGAGAACAAGAAAGAAATTTTGGTATCAACTCCACTCCCCGTGTTTGCAGGAAGAAAAAGGAGGAGTCCAACCCCAAGAACACTGTCCCAACCGTGAAGCATGGGGGTGGAAATATCATACTTTGTTGCTGGTTTACTACAAAGGGGACAGGACGAATGCACCGTATTTAACGGAGAGTGGATGGTGCCATGTATCATGAGATTTTGGCCAATAACTTCCTCCTTTCAGTAAGAGCAACTGAGGATGGGTTGTGGCTGAGTCTTTCAGCAGGACAATGGGCAACTAATGAGCCGCTCCGTAAGAAGCATTTCAAGGTCCTGGAGTGGCCGAGCCAGTCTCCATACCTGAACCCAATCAAAAATCTTTGGAAGGAGATGAAACTCAATGTAGTCCAGTGACAGCTCCGTAACCTGAAAGACCTAGAGAAGATCTGTATGGAGGAGGGGGTCAAAACCCCTGCTTCAGTGTGTGCAAACTTGGTCCAGAACTACAAGAACTACAGGAAACGTCTGATCTCTGTAATTGCAAATAAACAGTTTCTGTACCAAATATAAAATTGTGGTTTTCTATTGTATCTATTTCATGCAACAAAATGCTAATTTGTTATTTAAAAATCATAGAATTTAAGTTTCTGGATTTTTTTCCTTTACGATTCTGTCTCTAATGGTTGAAGCGAATGTAAAAATAAAAATTGCAAACCTCTCCACTCTTTGTATGTGGAAAAATTTGCAAAATCCCCAGTGTATGAAATACTTATTTTTCCCACCGTATGTGTATGAAGTTGAGGTTTTTCAAACATTTTTTCATTAATTATTGTATGGCCACCTACCACATCAAGCAGAACTCATCAGACGGGACAATTCTAATAGATTTAGCTCTCCTTGAACCTAAGCTACCAATGCATTCTGGTTAACAGCATCCAGCTATATAGGACCATGAGGTCACTTTGATGTGGTAAGTGGACATATACAATTTTAACAAAATTTGCACTAAAAACCTGAACTTTATTCATATATTAAAGTCAGCAGTTGTGCAATTCAAAATATTCCATACCTTCAAAGTTTGCGTGTATCTTGGCGAGTTCTGGGAGCTGATGTATTTGTTGTATTTGCTTTTTACAATCCAGCCATGACAGCGTGCATCTGTGTATTTGCTTCATTAGTGTTTAGGAGTACTGACTGATTTTGTCTTTGTTGGTATCAACACACTGGGCAACAAATTTGAAATTTGTAAGTTCTATGACACAGGTGTCAAACACAAGGCCCGCGGGCCACATCCGGCCCGCGTTCTCCCTCACTGCAGAGTCAGTCAGTACAGGGAGAAGGCAGGAGGGATCGTTTCCCTCCCACCTTCTCCCTTTGTATGTACTGTGCTCGGGGCACTGTACTACGTCGTCGCCGGGGGGGAAAACCCCCCGGGCTTTGTTTCACGCCCCCCTGTGACGCTGGGTCCCTCCCCGGGCAGCCTCTCCGCCGAGGAGATCTCGGGGCTGCGTGAGGGCGTAAGCGGCGGGGACGTCACGCTTTTACACCGTACACAGCCCAGAAGGACCAGGCCCGGCGCACGGTGGGGTAAGTACTGTTTTTTTAAATTTTATTCATTAGGGGGGGACTGTCTGGCTATGGGGGGCCCACAGGGGGACTGCCTGGCTATGGGGGCCAAAATGGGGCATCTGCCTGGCTACTGGGGGCCTACATGGGGCATCTGCCTGGCTACAGGGGGCCTACATGGGGCATCTGCCTGGCTACCGGGGTGCTACATGGGGCTTCTGCCTGGCTACGGGGGGGCTATATGGGGCATGTACCTGACTACAAGGGGCTATGGGGCATCTACTGGGGAGGCTATGGGGCATCTAAATGGCTACTGGGGGGGCTATGAGGCATCTAGATGGCTACTGGGGGGGCTATGGGGAATCTACATGGCTACTGAGGGGGCTATGGGGCATCTACATGGCTACTGAGGGTGCTATGGGGCATCTACAGGGCTACTGGGGGACTATGGGACATCGGCCGGGCTACTGGGGGACTATGGGGCATCTGCCTGGCTACTGGGGGACTATATGGGGCATCTCCATGGCTACAGGGGGCTATGTGGGGCATCTAACTGGCTCCAGGGGGCTATGTGGGGCATCTCCCTCGCTACAGGGGGCTATGTGGGGCATCTCCCGGGCTACAGGGGGCTATGTGAGGCATCTCCCTGGCTACAGGGGGCTATGTGGGGTGTCTCTTTGGCTACAGGGGGCTTTGTGAGGCATCTCCCTGGCTACAGGGGGGCTATGGGGGCATCTCCCTTTCTATATTGGGCATATTACATGGCTGCAGGAGGCAAATATCTGGCTACATGGGGCAAAAATACATATCTACCTACATGGGAAGATATAACTGTCATCTACAGGGGGCTTTATACCCACTTATCTACCTACAAGTAGTTCTAAAATTATGTCGGCCCTTTAAGGTATGCCGTGAGGCTGATGTGGCCCCCGGTGAAAACGAATTTGACACCCATGTTCTATGACATAGAAAATGGGTAAATAGGAGATCAGTGACATTAAACGTTATATAGTTTGATTTAGACATGCAGAACAACAGCATCGGAAAACGGTATGCACCAAGACCGCACAGGTTAGAAAAGCGCGTGAACAAAGGGCCACATGTATGAAACCGTTTAGGTCTAAAACTCACTCTTTTGCCCATAGTAATCTATGGGCAAAAGAGTGAGTTTTAGACCTAAACGGTTTCATACATGTGGCCCTAAGTCTTTAATCATTCATATTGTCCATTAAATAAACAATGTTTTTACCTAGACTACTTGGTCCTCCCATTTTTAGGATTGGACAACAGGTATTGCCGACACTGATCTAGAAAGTGTTTTCCAACAGTATTTTAAAAAAAAGTCCCCTGCCACCACCACCCATGATGCTCATTGGCTCCAATGCCACTGCTCCAACAAGGTCTCATCCTCAGTGTTCCCTGCCTAAACTGTTGCTCTTCAGATGAGGATAATGATTAAACCTGGATATTAGTAATTCAATTCAGGTCAGCCTCAACCGAATTTTGGCAGAATTCATGGAAAAATGATCCCTAATCCTAATCCTAATTTAGGGTTAGGGTTATGTTTGGAGTTTCATTTGAGGAATTGGAGTTGGGGAAGGGCTAGAGTTAGGCTTGGGTTTTTGAGTTGGGGTTAAGGCTAGAGGATTATGTTAGTACTGTAAGGATTTAGAATTAGTAGGGTTAGGGGTACTGGATAAGGGTTTGTGTGTTACAGTTAGGTGGTTGTCCCTAACCCCATGCAATTTGGAGGCATTTGGCTGTTCCACATGCTTTTCAAAGACCATAAAACTTTCCCTCCCTAGACTTTAAAGGGATTTGTTCGCACCCAAAACGGACCCAAACATGCATCTAACAGTGTGCATTGTGATTAATATTGCTTTCAATGTAAAACACACATCACCGTTCAGACGATATGTGTTTACATGCGTCTTTCTGATGCGTCTTTTGGACCCGTTAATAGAATTGACGTCAATTCTTAATCCGTTTTACGTAGCAGACGGCCAATTTAAAACTATAGGGTGCATTTCTACTGCAGCCAAAACGCATCCTAGCATGCAGCACACTTTAAGTGCATGTTGGATGCGTTTTACACAGTGCTTTTGTATACATTTTTCTGATCGAAAACGTATCCAAAAACGTATTCAAAAACAGCGTGTGAACATACCCTAAGCCTACCTTTATGGCAAACAAGAAATCCGAAATATGAGAAAAAGGTATGGGTCAAAGAAATCCCAAAGAGAAGAAAACATTTGTTGAAAATATTGTGGCCCGACACTTCTTTAAATCGTACCACAACGTGATAGAATTACGATGATGTATATTGGAAGAGGTGGAGGACAATGATTCTGAACAGGTTAAGCTACGATTACTACAACGAGAGTTGTTTGGATATTGTTCTTGGGGACAAAATCTCCCGAGGGGCTGAATGAGGATTTGAACCTCAGGGTGTTTTTATAAGAATTATTAAATATTAAAGGTGTTTGTTACAACTTTAGAGGTTTATTATAAAGGTAGGCTTAGGGTGCTTTCACATGGTGTGGTTTTGGTGCGTTTTTGATGCGTTTTTTTTGGATGCGTTTTTTGTGCAACAATGTATATGTCACGTCAAGGGAGGTGCAGTGAGCCCTAACTGGAACCCAGCCCTACTGTCCCTGCCTACTTGACGTGCTGCCCTAGGTGGCAGACGGCAACTGGGCGACAGTCCCTGCGCTGCTAAAGTGCTGGGACCGTCAGAAGCAAGAATAGTCAGACAGTTCGGGTCAATATCAAATAGGAACGCCAAAGCCACAAATCAGAACCAGAGGAATAAACGTAAACAAGCCGAGGTCAAAAGCCAAACGGAAGCGAAGCACAAAATCAGGAGACAAGCCGGGGTCAGGAGAACAAGCCGAGGTCAGGTACACGGATAAGCAAAACACAATGAACCGAACAAGTAACACAAGATAGCCAGGAGAATATCGCAGGCGCAGCACTCAGCCTTCAGGGAGTTTAAATGGGATTCCTGGATACCGCCCCTGCAGCTGATTGGAGCGGCCTCCGGGTCCTCCCATTGGCTGGTGCAACTCGCCCCCTGTCAGGAGTGGCTGGGCCTCTGTCACTCACAGAGCTGTCAGCAGCAAGTGTATCAGGGAGGGATCGTGCATCAGCTGCTGCAGCCTGTAGATGCCTGCAGCCTGAGCACAGCTTAGCCCTGACAGTATAGCATTAATTGTTGTGCCTTCCTACACAAAAAAGGCATCCAAAAAACGCATCAAAAACGCACCAAAAACCGCACCGTGTGAAATCACCCTTACACTGCTTGAGAAAGAGGGCGTGTTAACCGCCCTAATGTCGCACAGCTGTGCAGCTCAGCCAGTGTCCTGTGTTTCCTTGCTACCTGATCTGGGATCAATATGCTTGTGGACTCTCTATGGACTTATGTGCACCAAATCCTAAATCAATAAAGAAACAAATGTTGGCACAGATTGAAAAGTATTTCCTCACTTGTTGTACTAGAATTTATTGGTCTATCTTGTATATATCTTGGCATTGATGGAGCCCCAAGGAAGCTCCAATATATAGACAATATTGTGGTGATACTAAGGAAAAGTGTTGAAAGTATCCTGTACATTGAAAGCATTATGACATTCTGGCACAGAACTTAGAGCCACATTTATGAACCTGTTTAGGTCTAAAACTCACTCTTTTGCCCATAGTAACCTATGGGCAAAAAAGTGAGTTTTAGACCTAAACAGGTTCATACATAGCTTTTATATTTCAATAGTTTATCTTTTGCCCTAGAAAGCATGCAGCAGTAAGTTATCTCTGCCAAATACTCTTTGCTACCTCCATATTCCTCTTTGTATGTTTTTTTTTTTAGCTAGCATACTATAAAGAAGAATAGTAATTTTACTGCAACCGAGTGCTGTGAATCCTATACATATCACTATGGAATTGGTTTTTGTACGTGAGCACGGGGAGCAGGTGAACTGACTTCATAATCCTTAGTAAGCCAACCAATATTTTGTATCATAAATTAGACCAGTCTAAAGATGCGCCAAATTAAACACTGTGAGCCACTGTGATAAATGTAGTGCATCTTGAGGCTGCTAAATATTTTTTTCCAGTAAAATGTGTACAGGATTAAAAAATCTGCCCCATTCTCCCTATAGAAATCTCATTTGCCCTAAAAAAGTGACATTGAAATGTAAGTTGGTTGCACAGGCGCCATCTTGGTTGGTATTATTACTATGCTCAGAGTTTCCCCTGTGAGTTTTTGTTTCCTTCTGGTATTTTCTTCTTGACATGTATTATCTATGTATTTATTGGATCAGGTTACATAATATATTTATTTATATGTCTATATTGTTGATGTATAGTGATGTAGTGGGTGGGGCATGTGTAGAATTTTGTGTTTTTTGAGTGACATTTGTATCTTTTTTGTATAGTTTAGTTTGGTATCCTGTCTTCACAAGTGGTTTCTCCTTACATCCATGTTTCCTTGTTTCGTTGTATGTTTCATGTAGATATAATTGAAGTATTTTATTTATGTGATTTATTTTTGTAACAGCCTTTTTATTGTTGTGTTAATTTATTTTTGAGTCTTTACACTAATATAAGTAGTTTTAGACCCTAATTTTGTTGTAGGTGTATTTTATACTTACTAACCCTCCCGTTTATTTTAAGGGATTCCCCTACAAATCAGGATGAAAAAAAGTGGGGGGTTACATCGTCTCTATCCCCAAAATGGACGTTGCCAAATTGATTGAGGGTATTCCCAGGCAGCAATCAAAAAACTAAGGGTATAACACCTAGAATCAGGATGAATAAAACGTAGCTTTTAATAAAAAAACCTAAGAACATAATCCCTAAATTGACACTATCGATAAACTGCCTATCAAAGAATGGAGAAGCCGCCCCAATAAGGGCGCCCCCACACCGGAACCTAGACAGGTGTGGGGGTGCCACAGGCAGATCAGGAGTTTTCTCATGGAAAGGACTAAAAGCTCCCAGAATTCGGGGCAAGTATGGTTTAATCCACTTCACTTGTCTCTTCTTTACTGCAGGCTTACTAAAAATATGAAGGTCTCCAATTGAATCCTATATATTTCATTAGTGTGTGAATCTGTTCATGTTTGGTTCCACACTGGTGTGAGCGAACTTTTGGAAATGTTTTCCATTGCCATAACCCGAACACTAAAATGGAGTTGGGATTACTGTTTAAGGCTTTTTTTTTTAGAGTTAACTTACTTCTCTGTGGCACTTTCATCTTTAAAGTCACTTCAGCTCTGACTGCACTTTCACTGCAGCGATTGCGTAGCTAAACATAAAAGCACCATAGAGAGGTAAGTTGTTACACCATGCTGTTTCACAGAGCCACAGGCAGCTTCAGATTCACACTTTCTCACTTTTCTTTGACATGCTTTGGGTCGTTCTATAGCAGTTACTAGCATATCTGGTCTGTATTCCCAGCTCTTCTAATTGTACTCCTATGACTGCAGGAGATGTTATCTATAGTACAGAGGACTCAGAGCTAAAAGTGAATAATCAAAGGTAATCAATCTCCTTTGTTTGTTACAAAAAACACACTCTGTTCTCAAGCTGTTGGCAGTCCGGATGACATCACTCCCGCCTCTCTGTCTAATCAGAAAGGGAAAGCAGGACAGTAACCAGAGAAACCTGTGTGCACTCTGTGAGCAGATCATATCTCTCTTATCTAATGATCAAAGTAATATCAAAAGACTTATATATTTGGAAAAAGTCTTGCTTTAATGCTCCCTGTATGTTAAAAGCTAATCTTTGTAGTGAGACAACCCCTTTAACCATAAAAAGCCTAAAACGCTAACCCCAACTATTGCTAAGAGTTATGGTTATGATTAAAGATATTTTTTGTGATTTACACTAAAATTCGATTTGGGCTGACCTGAGTTTAGATGCTCAGATTCATGGTCGAATTTCAATTTGACCCAAATCTGAAGTGCAACCCTACATACAGAATAACAATGAAACTGAACCAGTGCTTTTTATTTTTTATTTTTTTAGACCTGAGCATCGAAACGGGTGAAGGACAACCAGTAGTCGGTATAATAAGTTAAACAGGTCTAAAGATATATATCTACCATCACTGTGATAAATTTGCCCCACTCTCCACATAGAAATCTCTACAATGGGCTTGAGAATGGATGAGAGCTCCAAGGGCAAAAATATGCGGAGTAGTTATCTGCGCCTTATTCCTCTTGGCACCTCGTCAATATGATACAGGTGCAGAGAGTAGAGATCTGTCCTCCAGCCTGAGGCAACAAATACAAATTAATATCAAATTAAATTGGACATTCTTGCTCAGCATAGTCAAGAAATTAGTGTTCAGATTGGTGTTTCTTTAAATGCGCAGCACATACCCAGCTGAGAAATGGCTTCTATCTGGTGGCCTTGCAGTAGAAGAACTTTTTTTATTATCACTTATGCAGTAAATAGTATAGTACATGCATAGTTGCAGTTCTCTGCACACTAGAGCCTCCTCTGAAAATCAATGATCTCTTCCATTCAAATCAAGTTGAGGAGAAATGATTATAGATTACACTACATGTACGGGAATTCCATTTAGACTGTATCTAAAAGAGCAAAGGCAAAATAGTGTTTTATTGGTGCCCGCATGGTAGAAGAAGCCTTTCACCTAAGGAATGACTTACTGTTCCAGCTATTGCAAACAGATGTAGCAGAGCCGTGTGTGTCCTTTCTTCTATGCACCGTACAAGCATACCTCCCAAGTGTCCCTATTTTGGAGGGACAGTCCCTATTTTTAACCCTTGTCCCACTGTCCCTCTTTGCTCTATAAATGTCCCTCTTTTTCATTTGGGAAATAGATTTGTGTCAATAAACTGACTATTGTGCTTTACAAAGTATCTGATTGCTTCCTCGTTGTATACTACATAACAACTTACTTAATATTTCATCATTGGATACAATGCAATCCTGAAACTGTGTCCCTTTTTGGCTATCTAAAATGTTGGCATGTATGTGTTTGGGCGTGGTTAGAGGCGTGTCTTGGTGTTATGTAATATAGCTGGGTGTGGTTAGAGGTGTGGCCTGATGTGTCCCTCTTTTCAATTTTTAAAAAGTTGGGAGGTATGTACAAGTCGTATCGACACTAACGATAGCAACACATGATTGACCTGGTCATTGGTTACTATCTCTAATATGTGTTCATTGTCTATAGGCGGAAATGGTGATCTCAAACCTTGTATTAGTGCCTAATGGTGTTGTACTTTGGATTTGGGTCAAAGTCAAATTTGAACAGTTCTGTTCAGGTCAGCCCAAAAAATCATACAGAACCATAGCACTAGTCTTAGGTTAGGGTATGTTCACATGGCTTAATGCGGCACGTATAGTACATGCCGCAAAACGCTGGGTGTTTTAGAAGCACGCGCTGATCAGTGCATACTCCCAAAGCACGGGGGGAGGGGCCCCGCCGGCCCCATTGACATGCAATGTCAGCGGCGCATAAGCACCGTGAATGATTGACATGTCACTTCTCTCCCCGGGCGTACGATATGATCGTATTGTACGCCTGGGAAGACGACGCGTAATTCATATTTCTCTATGAATTACCGTAATTGGGGTGCGCTTTTCGCCCCGTATAATGTGCAATTCGCGGAGAATTGCGTGAGCAATTACCTGCACAAATAAGCTGTGTGAACATACCCTAAAAGGGGTTGTCTCACTACATTGATTCATCTTACCTCAGTCCTGTTTTCTCAGTTTCATTTTTGAATTTACCAGCTTTACTGGCTACTACTGGCCTGCAGCGATGAGCCAGACACCAGATCTGTAGCTATAGCAACCAACACTGGCAGCCTATCAGGAGAGATCAACAGGTCTGTAGCTATAGTGACCTGTGGAGCTGATGCAGCCCATACAAGAGGGAATATCTAGGAATAGGTAGGACACATTATGCAAAGTGGCTTGTTTTTGCAAGAGCTTTAACATAAAAAGCAATCCTTATAGTGAGACAACCTCTTTAATGTTAAGGTTGTTTAACAGATTTCACCGTCCAATGCCGTTTCAGGTAACTTCACCCTAAGCCCAATGTTAGGGTCACCAGAAGTGACATCAGACGGGACATCGGAACCGAAGTCAGGCCGCAGCAGGAGTGACTCTTTGCCGGACCAGTAAGTTAACCACCTGAAACCATTTAAACAACCCTAACTTAGCATTATGGTTACTATAATTATGATAAAACATGCTATAAGAAAATCATCAGGTCACCCAATTCCACATGGTCTTTTCCTGGAGGAGGCACCAAGGAGTTGGGCCAATTCTCTAGTTAAGCACCTATGAAGGAAGAATACCAGCTTCCCGTCCAGTGAAGTAAGTTAAAATCCAGTTATTTCATTATTTCCACAAATAGCATTGACCAAGAAAATCGTATAAAACGTGTTAGCGTGTTAAATCAATGTCTGTCTGTCTTAAAATGTACGATCTATATCTAGGATTGTTTTACTACGTTGAATTTTAACTTGCTTCATTGGACGGGAAGCTGGTATTTTTCCTTCATATATACTATTATGGTAAGGTATAGGGTTAGAGAAAAAAATTGGGTAGAGTACTAGCGTAACACTAGTGCCTAATTTTAGATGGGTGAATTTTCGTAAAAGGAGCAGGTAGACACATAGGACCATAGTAGCAAGAAGGCTATTGCCCATTTAAGAAACCCGAGCTTCCTTACACAAGAGTGGACAAACACATTTTCTTAAGTTAAAGAGGACCTGTGACATTTCCTGACATGGCTGTTAACCCCTTGAAGCTCCTAAGAACCCCATACCGCAATTCTAGGCTCAATTTAGGGTTAGGCTTGTTGACAATTTTCGCTGAAGTTCAAGGTTACCCAAGTAGAATCACAGATTCGGGTTGAATTTGACATCGACCCAAATTCAAAGTGCAACAGTAAAAGGGAGACTCCCCAACTAGAAGAGCAATGGTCACTCCTAAGGCCGGGTTCACATGGCGTATAGCGACCCTTACTGTATGTGCCGCTATACGCCTGCTGTTATTAGAGCTATGCGCTGGCCAGTGCGTACTTATAAACGCTCCAGCCCCCCATTGACTTTCCCTTTCCCTGGCGCATAAGCGCAGGAAAGAAGGGACATGTCACCTCTTTCTCCGGGTGCACAGTACGTGTTATGATTTTACCATATTTGCAGGGTGCACTTGCAGCATATTAATCTATTTTCTGCAATAATAATAGAGCATAATAGAGATACTCCAAAATTGTTATTTCATATGAAATATTTACTTATACAGGCATCTCAAAATTGCTGCTACCTCTTTATTAGGGTGGTTTCCCCCTTCTATCCACCTTATAATGGAAATCATATAGGGACCTCTCCTATTAAATAGCGTAACTGTTAAGGGCACCCAACACATACATTTATGACATGGTTGCTTTTTCATGACTGTTATCTTATATCTTGTGATTGCCGAGAGCAGAGAATCAGCTGGTCACCAGACAATTAAAGGGATTGTCCACAACATGGCTGCTTTCTTACACAACAGTGCCCCAACTGGTTATTTAGGGTATTATAGCTCGATCCCATTTACTTCATAGGAGCTGTGCAGCAAAGTCAGGCACTATCTATGGACAGGTGTGGATCTGTTTCTGAAAGAAAGCAATTAAGGAGCTTTATGTATGAAAACTGTCTAGCAGTAAGACTGTCTTTGTTGCCCATAGCAACCAACCAGAGCTCATAGCAACCAATTAGAGCTCATAGCAACCTATCAGAGCTCATAGTGACCAATCAGAGCTCATAGCAACCAATCAGAGCCCATAACAACCAATCAGAGCCCATAGCAACCAATCAGAGCTCATAGCAACCAATCAGAGCCCATAACAACCAATCAGAGCCAACAGCAACCAATCAGAACCCATAGCAACCAATCAGAGCCCATAGCAACCAATCAGAGCTCATAGCAACCAATCAGAGCTCATAGTGACCAATTAGAGCTCATAGCAACCTATCAGAGCTCAAAGAGACCAATCAGAGCTCATAGCAACCACTCAGAGCCCATCACAACCAATCAGAGCCCATAGCAACCAATCAGAGCTCATAGCAACCCATGAGTGCCCATAACAACCAATCAGAGTCCAAAGCAACCAATCAGAGCTCATAGTAACCAATAAAAGCCCAGAGCAACCAACCAGAACTTATACCAACCAATCAGAGCTTACAGCAACCAATCAGAGCCCATAGCAACCAAACAGAGCTCATAGCAACCAATCAGATCTCATAGCGACCAATGAGAGCTCATAACAACCTATCAGAGCTCATAGTGACCAATCAGAGCCCATAGCAACCAATGAGAGCAATCAGAGCCCATAGCAACCAATCAGAGCTCATAGCAACCAATCAGTGCCCATAGCAACCAATCAGAGCCCATAGCAACCAATCAGAGCTCATAGCAACCAATCAGAGCTCAGCTTTCATTTTTCCAGAGCACTATATGAAATGGAAGCTGAGCTCTGATTGGTCGCCTTGATTGGTTGCTATGGGCTCTGATTGGTTGCTATGAGCTCTGATTGGTTGCTATGGGCTCTGATTGGTTGCTATGGGCAACAAAGACCGTCTCATAGGTAAACAATTTTGATACATAAGGCCCTACGTTTCTTAAAACCTAAACTACACCTTTAATTAATTTACTAACGAGGTCAATGGCGTAAACAGGGTTATGATTGTGTTCTGCATGTCTCAGTATTCATTACACCATATATAAATCTCGGAAAGTGAGGAGTCTTCGGTTATGTCACATTATTATATGATCTCCACAGTATGAACCTTTTCCGTGTAATTGCGGTACATTTTTCTAGGTGACTGGATCTGTCTATGTGGCTGAGTATTATAAATAGAAAATAACTTTTTACCATTCCTGTCTTCGCCCCAAAGCGGCAACAATTGCAGACATCGTGACTCACTTCTAGCTTTTAAACATTTTCCTAATATTTGCATATTGAAGTTCCTGCGCTTAGGAAACAAAAGTTTAAAGTTTCAGTCCTAAACACTAGATAGGCCTCTCCATCACATGCATAATAGAATTTTTTTTCCATGAATAGTGCCACACCTGTCTGCAGGTTGTATGTGGTACTGCACCTTAATCGCATGCACTTTTATGGAGCTGAAGTGAAATTCCAAATGCAAGCCATAGAGCGGTGTGGGGCTGTTTTTGGAAACTTTGTGCAAAAGAGAGTGTGTCAGGTAAAACAGGGGGTGTTCCCCACTCAAACCATCAAGGCGGCAAGCTCCAATTCAAAATCTCCTTGAAGGCTACATCCAAAAGTTGGCAAGCATGCAGATTATAGTACTGTTCAATTGAATGGAACGGCCAAAATCCGAAAACTGGGGCAAAAAATTGGGACAAAAAGCAAAAAATCAGGTGTAAAATACTGGTCGGATTATGATTAGAATCTGATGAGTATTTTGTCCTCTGCAGTGTGTATGTGGCCTTAGGATAGGCTCACATGGTATATATCGGTGTGTACCTGTGCGCACCACTGCACGCCTGTTGTGGAAAGTAAGGCTATGTTCATACGGCGTAATTGTGGGTCGTACAGTAGGGTCGCAATTACGCCGGGTGTTTGGGAGTCGCGCTGATTGGCGCGTACTCCCGCAACACAGCCCGCCGGCCCCATAGACTGTCATTACACGTCACTTA
This sequence comes from Phyllomedusa bahiana, assembly GCA_025379985.1. Classification (NCBI taxonomy): domain Eukaryota; kingdom Metazoa; phylum Chordata; class Amphibia; order Anura; family Hylidae; genus Phyllomedusa; species Phyllomedusa bahiana. The sequence goes on from JAODAL010028582.1 coordinate 53,040, forward strand.
TCTCCAAGGTCGTACAATACGATTGTATTGTAAG
>JAODAL010028583.1:0-53070 GCA_025379985.1 Phyllomedusa bahiana
CAAAAAAAGCCCCCCGTTTACAACCAAGGTGGCAAAAGCATCTCTGAAGCACAGTACGGCGAACTTTGAGGAAATGGGCTACAGCAGCAAAACCACACCGGTGCCACCCTTTCACTAAAACGGGAAACTGAGGCCCCAAATTTCCCAAGCTCATCAAAATTTGGACAGTAGAAGTTTGGGAAAAAAATTGCCTGGTCTGATGATTCCGTTTTTCCTCTCACTTGGGATGGTAGGGTCAAAAAATTGCTAAACACATGAAAAGCATGGATCCACCCTCCCTTTTATCAACGTTTTCAGGCTGGTGTGGTGGCCCAAAGGTGTGGGAATATTTTTTTGGCACCCCTTTGGGGCCCCCTTTTGGTACCAATTGACATCGGCAACACCTTGTGGAATCTATGCCACGAAAATTGAGCAGTTCGAAGGCAAAGGGGCCCAACCCTTTACTAGCATGGTGTACCTAATAAAGGGCCGGTGAGTGTATATAACGTTTAAAGAAAATTTTTGTTTACACCTCACCTTAGGATGAGCATGCTTCCAGGAAGGTGCTTATGAAAATGTGCGGTAAGCCTGATGGCTATACAATGTAAAGTTTTAAATATAGAAGTCTGTTACCAGTATATTTTTTTAATTACCTGCCATGCCCCAAAAAGCATATTTAAAACCTGGGAAAAAAGTGACATTCAGTGAAGTCTAGGGAGCTGCACAGAGCCTTTAGAAGTACTGCGGCCAGCACACTTCTAAAACACCTGCCATAAAGAGGCACACATACATCCACTTATGCTGCGATCGCTGGTGACCTACTGCAGGCTTGTCCTTCGTGGTGTTGCAATTTCAATGTCTAGGAGTGTATGTATAATGATCATCTTGTCTGAGATAAGCCTCCTACAAACACATTTTGGTGACATTTTTGTTGTGTAAAACCTTTTTTTTCTAGCATCTTTTCAGGTACTATGGAGAAATCTTTGCGAAAATTGCCATGAAAAATTCCATACTCAGAGCATGCTTCTCTTTGAAATAAGAAACAAAACACTTCAAATATGAAAAACTAAAATGCTGTGTATGTAGACTTTTCAATAATTTACTCTATATGCTTTGAAAAATGCTGCAAAATGCTGCGTGTGAATCCAGAGCATCACAATTTTAGCAAATAAAAGTATTTCTTTAAGACTATACAAGTTTCCAACATACTTTTTGTATGGGTTATGAATTTTAAGTTCTCTGCTTATTGTCAGTCAGTAGAACCCTTCACTGTAAATATAATGGATTAAAGAGATTTTATCATTACATGCTTTTGCAGACTTGAGCTGTTTCTATCTGTTATAGCTTCATATCCAAGGGTGAGTCTCTCCTCTGTGAAGGCATGTCTCCCCTCACTGAAGAGTTGTGACATCATCATTCTGTGTTAGCAGTGCAAGGGAGAGGATGTCACAACTCTGAAGGCCTCCTGCACAGATTCTTATGGCTACAGAGCTGTCATTTCCAGGCTCCACAGACTCCTTGTAACCAGAACACCTGCATTGCTGTAATCAGTCACACACACAGCCTGAACTGAGGAAACAAATTTGAGAAAGGCACACCGTTCCCCCGACCCCTCTTATCAGGCAGGAGGTAGAGCAGACTGTATAAGGCTGTGTTATATGAGGGGAGAGTGAATATAGCAGCTACAGACTCAGTAATTGCCCAGATCCTTTACAAAGGGCAGAGAAAGGAGTTGAGACAGCCTTTATTATACACACACAATCATCACAGGCAGTTCGTTTCAGTTTCAATTTGAAAAGCTCAGAGGGGACTAAGCACAGAGTGCAGGCAACCAATCACAGTGCAAGGGGCGTTTCCCATCCAGTGGGCATGTCCTAACAGGCTGAATAAAATGTCAGTCTTCCAATCACAGAAAAGCGGGCGTGTCCCATCCACCTGCTGCAGAAATAGCTATAGATGCACATATTATCTCAGATCTGCAATCCTAAGTGATTTAGGTAATGCAAACCAATTGCAAAAGTGCTTAGTTTTACTGTCCCCATCATTAGAGATATGATCTTTGTAGCAAGAAAACCCCTTTAAAGCCTTTCCTAGTCATGTGATGAATAAGCGGTTACACAACTTGTTACAGTACAATTACCAGAGCTCTTTATGGTAACAACCTCTGCACTTGTGTGTTCCAACATGACTAAGAAAGATCTTTTGCACTTTACAAGAATGTGAGGGTCCCTACAGAATGACAGCAAGCAGAGTTCTCTGAAATCATGAGGAACTGATACAGGTAATACATTAAGGTATAGTAGAAAATTGTATTATTACTATACAATAAATATTTTTTCCTGAGAATAGAGCACCCCTTTTCGATCCCATAAGGTTTTTCTTGCCATTAAAATGCTTTACAACAGAAATGTGAAAAACCACATTTTTTTAAGATTTTATTTTTTTAAATCTTCTTTCACCAACAATCCAAAAGACAGAAGAAAAAAATTAATGTTATTTTTCCATTTTTTTTTTTAGGGTTTCACTAAGGGGGGTTGGAAATGCTGTGAAAAATGTTCACAACAGTTCAGACTGACAATGACAATGCTTTCCTGCTCTATATGCCCAGTTTACAGTCATGGGCATAAGTATGGGGCCCAGAATTTGAGAGGCCCTCAGGTAAAAGAAAAGTGATCCTTTTTGTAGGGAGCAAGTAGTTAGTGACTTTCTGCTCTCCAGCACTATATATGAATACATGGCATTATTATTTATAACTTTAATTTTTGCTACTTATGCTGCTTTTATCTTTTGTCTTTTGGGTGGGGGGGCCCCATCTCCTTAAAGGGAGCCCTCTAAATGCTAGTTTCACTCCTGCTTCCAGCAATGACATGTCAACATGTGGCATCTGTAGCCTGTGCTGGACTGAGGTGGTCGGATGTCATCTCTGAGAATAGTGGACTTTTTTTTTTTAATTTTTAAGATTTTTTTTTTTTAAAAAAAAAAAAAAATTTCCCAAATAATAGGCTTGTGAATATTTTCCCATTGAGGAAACCAACAACAAATCTGTACATTTTCCACAGCAGAAATGGACATGCTACAGATTTGATAATCTACATCAGAGGTTAATTTCCACACTACACACTCTAAATTCATACATATAAACTGTAGTCCCCTGAGAGATTTTCACTATGTAAATCCACGACGGAATCCACACCAATTCCATATTAGAACAGCCCTTAATTTTTTTTGCAAAAAAAACGAAAAAAAACGAAACAAAGGCAGAATTTAAAAAAAGGGGGTCCATTAGCAAAATTAACACCCTTCACATTTATTCTTCGTAAGAAGAATGTCTCTCTGTAAGTATCTTTTTTGATTATTTTGGGCCAATAATCAAAAATTAAAACAAATTTAAAAGTTCGATTTTCATTCCCTCTGTTTATTGTCTATTTATTCAGTGTTTTAAAAAACAAATTAGATACAAGAACAGGAATAAACAATAAAAATGAAATACAACAAGATATGAATAAATTTGTGCACATTTGGCCTGATGTAGCAGATATGACATTTATAAAGGTACAAGTAGACATCAAAACTGCGAATGTTGACAGTGAATATTAGAGGTTTTTTTTTAAAGAAAAAATTGTACTCAACCCTACCCACTCCACAGCTCCAAAGTGTATCGCCCTTCCCCCTCAATAGGTACATGGTCCCCTTAAAGGGTCAAATTTTTTTTTAGAAAAAATTCTTTCACTATTCTCTTCTTTTTATAAATCTGTATTGTGCTATTCCTACTATATTATTCTGTATTATTCCTTCTAGAAATATATTACTGAATAGTTAACTCGTTGTTACTATTCCAATCATCAAAGAGTTGTGTCCCTATGGTGATAAAGGAATAACAGAAGAAAAGCACAACAGAGTTAAAACAGACATATCAGGAACAGCCACAGGTTCTCTAGAATAACCCTTACATGTCCAGTGAAAACATAATGATAACTTCTTACATCATTTGTGAAAGTTGTGAATCGCCCCTAAAAGTGAGGGGCAGCTTAGCCCCTTTCTGAAAAGAATAACTTGCTACTTTTTCCCTTTTCAACTTCCCTTTTTTATTATCCCCAAAATCCCTTGAAAGGGTTAATAAAGGGGGGCATAAAAAAAGTTTAACCAGAAATAAAATACTTAGGGCGATCTGTATGAACGGGGCTGCGCTCATACATGTTCATACATCTTTAAATCTCCCGACCCACTCGGGGGCCATTACATACATTTGCGGCCTTTGTAATGCCCCGACTCGGGGGTTGGGGGGGGGGGCGTCGAGCGAAGCATTTCTAGTGCATTACAGCTGGAGCGGGTAAAACTATTTTCAAAGTGGTAACCTGAACCAGAAATGTCGCTTTAACCCCAAAAATTTCTGCATTCCCCCTTTTAAATGCTTACATTCATTTGTTAAATTGGTTTTCGGAATGACATTAACAAAGAGCATCTCTTTCAAAATAAAAGAAATGTTTTGGGAAACCTTTAGCCATATTTTATACAACAAACATAGAAAATTATCAAAAATTAAAAATTTAGAATTTTCCATTTATTTAAAAAAACAAACAAAAAACAATTGCTGGAGTTTTGGAGAGGATTTGCCAGTGCAGCCCACCAAAACCCTGAGGACGTCATACATTTAAAAACATCCACGAGCTGAATCCCCAGGGGATTCTGGCATCCCAGTGGGCCCCAAGCTCTGCACTGCAGTAAGCAGTGTGGGAGGCGTAGGCCCAAGGCTCCTGGCCGGGAAGAGCCTCTCAGCATAGGCCATGTGATGACATCACGTCCCCACACCATAAACAAGCTGTTTGGAACGGGAATGGGGAGAGTTGAGTATCTTTTTTTATTTTTTTTTTTTTATTCTTTTTTTTTTTTTAACAATCGGAGGGTGTATGTATCTGCCTACAAGACTGTAAAAACCTACCTAAAGAAGGCCTATATACCTACAATGGGTCTCCTACCTACATTTTCCTTTAAATTTCCTAAGGGGTCTAAAATACCTACATAATTTATTACCTCCCCCTAAAAAAAAAGGGGTTCCAAATTTTGTACAAAGGGGGTTATTCCTACCCTGGGGGGTTTAAAAACCTACCTACGGGGGGAACCCCCAAGGCTAAAACTTACAAAGACAAATCCATCAGGGCACTTTTACTGTTTGGGGCACAAGGTGGTTATTATTACAGTTTGGGGTGCTATGGATGAGAAGTTTGTACAGAGGTAGAAATTGGTAGGAAGGGAATGACTCATCAGATAAGAAAACAACTGATCGGTGAAGATGTCACTTGTAGTCAAGGGCCGGTTTTACCGGGTTATTCCCGACGATTTGTGCCCACAAATCCCCTGAAAAAGGGGTGGGACGGGGGCGGGCCGGGGCGCGGCGGGGGCGCCACTCCCTGCCCCATAGACAATGCATTTTTACGGCGCTACGGCCGTAAATAAAGGCAGGGACTTTCTCCGCCCGCGGGGGGATTCGCCGAGCGGGGAGGAGCACGGGAACCACTGTTCTCTATAAGCATTGGGTTACCGAAAAAACTCCGACGATTTGGCCCGTACTGCGGGGCCCAAATCCGGGGCGCAGACGGGGCCCAAACCGCGGGAAAATAACCTGTGAACGGGCCAAGGACTACCTTAATGTAATCACTTAAATGTTGAAACAACTTTGTACAACTGATATCTATCACTATATGTATGGTGGTAATATTTGTTGTCGTATAATGGTTTATATTCAGTAATGGTACGGTGTATTATTCAGTCACCATGTGGTGGTATGTATTGGGGTATTCCTCACTATTTTGATAATGAAGATATGTTTGGGGGGTTTTTTATTCAGCCACTTGTTTTGGTAAATGTGGCATGAATACTTAGGGTTTTCGTTTTTGTTAGCAGTGGTTTTTTGGTAACTGTATGACCACTATTTAATGGTTTTATACTTAGAGCTTTGTGTTAGATTTTGTATATTTTTATTTCTATAAAATATATACTGTATATGTATATATTTGAAACCAGAAGTTTACAAACACGATAAAAAAACACAAATGCAGTCCTTCTCACTATTACACAAATCAAAACTTTCCGAAATTATTTAGATTTTTCAAATGCCAGATAACGGGGAGATAATTTTTTAAGCTTTTTAATACTTTCGTAAAGCAAAAGTTTTACATACACAAGATTGTTACATTTTAAAAAATTTTGGGACAGCCCATAATGATGTCAGTTTTTAGAATTTTTTTTATAGGTTTATTTTCAACACTACACTGAGTTAATAAGAGACACCCTGTGGGGTATTTTAATTCACACCAGAAACACCCCTGCTTTTGTTGTAACATCATGTGAAAGTCTAAAGAAATCAACCAAAATCAGGGGAGAACTGGGGACTTTTTACAAGTCTGGACATCCTTGGGTGCAATTTCCCAATACCTGTAGGTCGAGGAGTCAGTGGGCCCTGACTGCACCCACCCCCTTTCCCCGCTACTTGACGGCTGCCCAAAAGGCAGACCCCAACTGACACAGTCCCTACTCACTACGTGCAGGGCCGTCAGGGAAACCAAGTCAACATCCGGGCATAACGACAGGGACGGCAAAAACCACAAATCGGAAACCCAAAAAAAACGTAATACAAAGGCAAGGGTCAAAAACCAGGGGTAAGCGGGCAGAATCAGAAGACAGAACAGGTCAGGGAAACAAGCCGAAATCAGGGTAACAGAGCAAACCGCAAACGGGAAAAACAGGAGAAACACGAAGGTAACCTTTTAAGGGGAAAGAAATACAAACGACCTTTTAAATGAGCCCCCGGACACCCCCCAGCAGCTATTGGTGCGGCCTTCGGGCCTTTCCCATTGGGCGAGCGCACACCCTCTAAACGATTTGAAGCCGTTTTTCACTCCTATCACCAGGGTTCTCCCGGGCTGTCCCCGGGAGGGATTAACCCCCTTAGCACCTTTCTCCCCGCACCAACAAAGTGTGCGTGACAATACCTTTAAGGGGTTCTTCTTTTTCTGTAAAAAAAAATTTACCAAGTCAAACAAATGGGGGGGCCGCCCCACATAACCAGGGAAAGATTCGGTTCAAATTTAAAAGGCCCTTTGGCCACGTATTCAACCCAAGAAAAAAAGAAAAGCCTTGGAAGAGGGGGCAAGCTGGGAATTTTTTAAATATTTAAAGAATATGTACCTGGGAAAGGGGACTCGCCCGGGAAACCTTTCCCCAAAAAAACATAAAAACCGATTAAGTTTAAATGATACGGGAAAAAAACCCTACATTTTTTTAAACCTTCCTGTATCTTTTGGAAAAAAAATTTTCGTTACAAGTTCTTTTTGGAGGGTTTAAAGGGAGGGAAACTTGGAAGCCTAGAACACCACCCAACTGTGAAAAGAGGTGGAGAACCATTTGGGGTTGTTTTTCTGGAATGGGCCCCAAATTAAAAATAATGGCATCAAAAAAAAAAGAATTGGAAACTGGGCATCTCCTCTCGGGGTAAAGGCTTTGGGGAAAGGGTTTCCAAATTACGAGGCCCGAAGACACTTTTCCCTGTTAAAACTTAGGGGAACCAAGTCATTTTTTGGGGGCAACAAAACCCCACTCTTTCCCCAACCCATGAAAAAACATGGGGAAAGCTAAAAACGTCGAGAAGGCAACCTACAAAAAGGCCGTTAAACCAGTTTTGTAGGAGGAATGGTCCAAAAATTCCCACCAACTATTGTTGAGAAGTTGGAAGATACCAAAAATTTGCCGAACATTTCAGTTTAAGACAAAGAACCAAAAACTAAAAAAAAAATTAAAGACTTTAGAAAGAATAAAAAGCCTAAAACATTTTTTCCATTATTTTGCCCTTTTGGGAAAATAAATTTTTGGAAATCTTATTGACCTAAAAGGGGTAGTTTTTATTTTTTTCTATCCAATATGAAAAAAACAAGCAAAATGGTTTTTTTTTTAAAAATTTTTTTTTATGATGTTACCTCTGGTGTTGGGCTCAAAAAGGATGGGATTTGAAGCCCACACCCAAGGTTTTTGGGGTTCAAGTCCCCAACCCTCTTATAAATTTGAAGCATGGCAGATGCATGGAGGCACAGAACAGTAACTTTGGCATGGGCCCCTGGAATCATCTCCTCTGCTGGTCCCTAGGCATCCATGTCTGACACTGAATGTGTCCCATTCTTGACACATTTAGTCCCATTCAGACACCTTGTAGGATTCTAACTGCTCAACAGTCATGGGTTGTATTTGTCAAATTTTTTCATTCATGATGCGTCAGATTGATGAAAGATCAGGACTATACCCAGACTCTTTTTCTACAAAGCCATATTGTTGTGATGGATACAGCATGTGATTTAGCATGGTCTTGCTAAAATGTATGTAAGGCCTTCCTCGAAAGAGATGTCTTCTGGATTTAAGAATATCTCATTCTCAAACTTCTATATATTCCTCAGCATTGATATTGCCTTTCAAAATGTGTAAGATGCCCACGTCATGGGCACTAATGCACTCCCATACCATCAGAGATGCAGAACTGTTTGCTGATGACAAACTGCATGGTCACTCTTCTCCTAAATCTATAGATTTTTCACATAGAATTTCAAATTTTGATTCATCTGACCAGAGGACAGTTTTCCCTTTTTACTCAATCCATTTTAAATGAGCTTTGGCTAATGCACACAACAGTGTTTCTGGGTGGTGTTGATACATGGCTTCTTCTTTGCATGATGGAACCTTAAAGTACGTTTGTGGATTGCATGATTGCATGTTTTACAGACCATAATTTCTTGAAGTATTTTTGAGCCTATGCAGCGATTTGCATGACTGAATCATTCCTTTTTTAATGCAGTGCAGCCAGAGGGCCTGTAGAATATGAGCATCACATGGATTTTTGCAGACATTTTGATGACATTATGGATTGTAAATGGTTGGATATTCAAAGTTTTTGCAATTTTAGGTTGAGAAACATTTTTTGAAATTATGCCACAATTTTTAGATGTTAATTCCCAGATTGTTGAACCTCTGACCATCTTTGCTTTAGAGAAACTCTGCCTCTAACATTTTTTAGTACCATTTACTTTTCCATCCTTTTATTGACCCTGTCCAAACTTGTTTAAGATGTGCTGCTGCCATAAAGTTTTAAATCAGTTAATTGTTTTCAATGAAATGGAAAAATGTCTGACTTTCAATTTCCAACACAGTACAGCATTATACTACTTTCAATTTCCAAGAGATTTACAAATCATTGCATTCTTGGTTTCTTTACATTTTACACTGTGTCCCAACTTTTTTGAAATTGGGGTTGTACATGATGACCACTAAAGGGGCTGTCTTGGATTAAAAAACAATAACTGTTTTTATCTCTAAGCAGAGCCATATCTTCCCAATGGTTGATATTTGTTAAAGGTTGATCTTTACTTTTATTCTTACTCAATACAATAAGGAAATCTTTGCTGTTGGTGTCCAGACTATACATTGGAATGCTATACATAGAAGCACTTTGACACTTTTGTCCTACTATTGTTTGAACAGTTTGGTACATAAATCTGCCCTGAAATATGCCTCAAGAGTCCATTATTGTACAATCCTGGAAAGGGAGAAAATCATTCACTTTCTCCCCAATCAGATATACCTGCTCTGAATTATCACCAGCTATTTAAGTAGGTTTATAGTATATTGAAGCTGTGAAATATTTGAAGGTTGACTCTCTGCGGTGACCGTAAGTCTACATGTGTTTATTCTCATTGTAATTTTATGCGCTGGTAATGTATTCTGAGCAAATTCCATTACAGTTAAAGTTCAACAACAAAGAACATTATGATCCTTCCCTCCATAGTGTGATCTAAGGATGTCTTCACCAAGTGTGTTTAACTATTCTTTGCCTCCTTTATGGAGTTTAATGTCACTTTCTTTAGCTGGGTGCTTAGGATCCAGACACATCTATAATAAGCGTTCCCAGTCAAATATGTTACCTGTTCAGATCAAGGGTTTATTGGGCAGCAGAAGTGACAACTACTTTTCTGAACTCCACATAGTTGTCACATATCTTGTCCTGCTTTTTGCAATTTATGCAAACTTACTTAGCAGGGTTTACAGAGCTTACAGGAAAAGCACATTCATCCAGTTAGTAGATTTTTAACCAAATATATTATTAATTTCCCATCAGGGGTGCCACTATATTTAATGGCAAGAAATGCGCAACCCACACAAAGCCCCAACGGATCCTTTCTTAAACCAGTTGGATGTGCCAGAATTCACAGTAACATAATTTGTAAGAAAAAGACAGACGTCCACCCAGACGTCCAACCAGTTCAGCCTATTGACCTATAGTGTTGATCCAGAGGAAGGCAGTTTAGGGAAATCTTTCCCAATTCCAATCTAGCAATCAGAATAAATCCCTGGATCAACGACCCGTTTCCAGAATCCTAGTCACTATAATTTGTTATTATTGCAATATAGAAATGTATCCAGACCCTTTTTGAATTCTGTTAGGGTATGTTCACACGGGGTAATTTTGGCGCACACTTCGCCGCGCTCTAATACGGGCGTGATGCACGCCGAAATTACGGTAACCATTGTTCTCATAGAGAACTATGGATTATGCCTCCTCTCTCCGTTCGTACAATACGATTGTATTGTACACGCGGAGAGATAAGTGAAATGTCACTTACTTGCGGCGAATACTTGCGCCGCGAGTAATGAAGGTATATGGGGCCAGCGGGCTGCCGCCGCCTTCCCCAACCCCAGGCTTCGGGAGTACACGCGTATTAGTGTGAGCTCACGAAACACACGATGTACTGCGGCGCGTACTGTACACGTCATAGTATATCGTGTGAACATACCTTATGTCTGTTTTAGAGTTATCATGTGTCTCCTGTCCTATTCTATCTCTTTGAAATTTTTTTCTATCCTTACTTCTGGGTTCAGAGATGGGAACGAGCCAGCTGCAGAGAACTGACAGATGACCACACAGGTGGTTCTCTCCATTAATTTCTATGGAGCTCCAAATACATCTGAACACACACCATTGGCTGTATTCAGAACCTCCATAGAAGAAAAAAAGAAAGACCATGTGAAATCAGCCACCTCTCCACAATCTGTGACCTTTTACTTTCAAGAAATTAGAAGAGTGGAATACCTCTATAATGATATAAGGCATACCAGATACTGAAAGCGTAATCCCTAACCAGTGGCTTGGGAGCTACATGTGACTCACTATCCATTAAAGTCTGGCCCAATATGCAATGATCATGTGCACTGGAAATTTATATTATTTCAGATGGATTCAGTGTGTGTGTGTGTGCGTGCGTGCATGCGTTCAGAGGTGGGGGTTCTAGGTGGAGGACTCTTAGCTCAACAATGTAGTAGTTGATTGGGCAGTGTATAATTGCCTCTGGTTAGTGTTGAACAACATGTGGAGCTAAAACTTTTATGGATCTACTAATCCTAATGTGCCTTTTTAGCTTTCTATTCACAAGGTTTACTGGGAACTGTAACTCCAGAACAGCTGGAGAACTCCAGCATAAAACCTTTGTAGTAGCCAGCACAGGGCTGGTTGCAGGTAGTCATTTAATTGCCATTTAATACACATCTGCATGATATTTCTGACATGCATGTGATGAGAAGACACTAAGAGCCAGCAGCAGATCTGTATAATGTAGCCGCATGAGTTCTCTACATGTACGTACTTAATGCTGCTATTGATTTGTGGACTCATTCCTTTCACATTTGGACAATATTAGATGCTTCAACCTGTTCTTTTAAAACAGGTTTCTTTTCACTTATATTGAAAGCAGGAAATAATGTCCTTTTCCCCTCTTGTCATTCAAATATGAAAAGTCCTGAAGAGTTCTGAAAAAAATCAATAGACATGCTCTGTCTGACTCTATAGAGGCAGTTGAAAGTATATCTGTCTACTGGAGGGTTGAGTATTATTTTGGGAGAATGCCAAGTGATACATACTAAGAAGAGGTTTTCCACTACATGTGCTTTTAGACTGTGACATAGCCCATTTTGTAATTTAGGGCGGTAAAATCATCTTCTGCAGGGTTTGATTTAGTTATAAACACATTGCAGGAATGAAAGGAGGACAACCAGAAGGGGTCAAAAAGAAAGCTGTTAATTTGCGCAGATATTTTTCATCTGAAAAAACAGAAATGAGTACAGGACTGCCATAAGTAATTTCAGATCAATAGAGAAAAAACGGTCGCCACATATAATATACAAAATGAGTTCTATCAAAGAGCGACAAGTAGTATACAGCACAAACAAATAAGGAAAAGGCGTCGCTCTTAAAGAATAGGATGCACAGCCTAATAAAGTACATGATCTTTAGTCAGGTAAAAAAGTCAAACAACCTTAAAAACAAATAAAAAGACAGGATTTCTCATTTTGCCATACAACACATCTTGCTCCTGTCGGTCTACATGGAGCAACACCTCAAAATGTTAATACAACTGATACAAATAATACAGAAAATGGATAGAAACCTCAATGTACCAAATATCAAAAAATACATCTAACAGATACCTCTTGTACAAAAAACTGAGAGGAAGCTAAGCTTTCGGGGGATTCTTTTTTGGCATTGACACCAAATTTGGTCCATTAGGGCATGAGAGCCCACTGACCTTATTACCATTTAGTACACCTGTATTTTGAATTAATCCATTTTATATACCCGCATTACTCTAGGCTACTTATAATCTTTATTTCTCATTTGTTAGGATCTTATATTCTGTGGGAGTGGTGGTGTCTTTTTGATATATAATTCTGGTTGATGAATTCATTCTGTAAGCATTATCTTTTAGGGCCCCTTAAAGCGTTCCTATAACTCAGACGTATCATACATCCCATGCTATGGGAATAGCATTATTGTGTAATTCATACCTTCTGAATGTATTTTTGATGATGCAATATGTTAATGGGGGCAATGTACCTTATGTTTATAGCTATTTAGATCGCTCCCCCAGGTGTTGTATAATAGGAAGAGTTCTCTTCCTGTGTTAATTCCGCATACTGTTGCCCTCTGTAATCGTCATTTTCTGCCGGCTTAGGGCATGTTCACACTGCATTTTTGGACGAGGGTTTCGGAGCGTTTCCTCGCCCAAAACCTTGTCCAAACCACATCAAAACCTCGCCTGAAACACGCTTCTTCAGACGAGGTTTTTGACGAGGCTTTGATCAGGTTTTGGATCAGGTTTTTGATCAGGTTTTCGACGAGGTTTTCACCCATAAAAATAAATAGCCAGGACAAAAACCGGGGCAAAAACCGCGCTAAAAACCGCGCCGAAAACCGTACCTAAACCGCGCCTACAGCGCGCTTCAAGAATTGACATGACACTTCTTTTTCATTGCTTCCAAAGAAGCGTGCAAAAACCTCGTTGTGTGTGAGCTACAACGAGGTTTTACATAGGAATCAATTAAATGAACTGGGGGCATTTTGGAAGTGTTTTAAATGAGGTTTTGGGCAAGGAAAGGCTTCGAAAACCTCGTCCTAAACCTGTCCAAAAATGCCGTGTGAACATGGCCTTAGAATTATAAGTGAACATGCGCAGGATATTACCGGCATGTCTCTGCTGGCTTAGGATTACAAGTGCACATGCGTGGGATGTAATAGATCTCGCGAGGAGACCTGTTTGTAGTCCGGGATTGACTTAGACTGATTGCACATGCGCCAGCTAGCAAGTATCGTCATTTCCCGGATATGATGTTGGACGTGGGCCGCTGCTTGTTTTCATATGGAAGTGGCTGTCTGCGCCGTTCTATTGGTAAGTTACTGAACTTTATCAGGCGCCTATTGGATGAGACAGAAGACAGGGGCAGATAATGGGCGGTTTGCCTTAGGATTTTGGTGGGTATTTATGAAGCCTTCAAAGTGAGGCAGATCTGGTGTATTGTCTTGCCATGTGTGTACAGTATTGGACACATCCTGGTAATCCCCTGATGAACCTCCCGGTATCTATGGGAGGGAAAATGCGTCGGGAGACTTGAGCTAAGGAAAGTATGATGCAAGACATAGCATTACATTTGTTTTAACTTATATTTTTTTATCTAGTGGTATTCCTACAAGGCATTAAGTTATCTGCATTGTTTTTGTGTTTAACATCTGTCTTGGAGTATAGGGTTGGTTTAGGGTGCGCCACCAAGAGGCGGGGCCGCCCTTTTTGGGGCGATATTGCCACTTATTATTAGGGGCTACCAGTGCTGCGTTCGAGGCGAGTATATATATAGACTTCATTTACCCCTTTATGTGTTACTTGATTGTATATCACATAGGAACCTATGGACAGATGTGCCTTGTGGGATACTTATAGTTGTTTTGTGATCTTGTGGTTAAATTGTCTTTTAATATAAAGGAAGTAAAAGTTTTATTTTAGATTGGGTTATTGTTTTTCCTGTGATTTTTTTTTTTTTTTTTAGTAAGCGAAGTTTTTCAGTGGAACACATGGGACATTTTTTCCTGTAACCATGTGATACTTTACATCTTACGTTTGTATTGTAACGGACACCTGTCTAATCTATCCATTGATGACCGTTTCATCTTATTATAGTTTTTGACAAGAGATGTCTGTTATATACTATATATTTTGTAATATATGGAAAGTAATTTCAGGGCCCCATACAGTCGAAGTATCTAGGCCAAGCAGCCATTACCAGTTCCTATTTTGCACACTATTAGTGGACCCCTTTTAGTTAAATTTGACAGGAGTACTGCTGATGGTGCCACTGCATGAATATCATAGGTATAGTGTACTCTACTACTTTTTTGGGTGCTCTTTTTGTAGATGCAGTCATGCCTTGGATTTTTATCACTTTTTATCACTTCAAAAGTTGTCAAATTTGGTGCGCAACACATTTTGATGGGAAAAAAATAGTCGTTCTAGTCGACATTTGGTGTTGGTGTTGCGATCATGGAAGACTACGCCTGCTAAAGCCATGTTAGTCTTGGCATTGCAGAATCTACTCAGTCTTGTTTTATAAGCTTTTCTGTAACTTTTGAAGTATTGAAGGCCAATCTTTTACCTTTAGCTCAGGAATTATATGTTCACGCAAATTGCAGTCCTCTTGCTGTGCCGTATTTAACAGGTAATGGAATTATATCTTCAAGCACTGATTTGCATAACATCATTTATTTCTATGTATTTTTAATGTTTATTTAGTAAAATATAATATAATATTTATTATAATGTTTATAATGTTAAAATATAATGTTTATTTAGTAAAATATTTTAATGCATATATAGCCTTATAGGATGTGCCTTTTCTGTGGGTTTGGGTTAATTCAATTTACATTATTACTTATGGAAAATACATTACATACTTAACCTTTTTGGTCTAAACTTGCCTTCTGGAACAAATTAATGACAAGTTCTAAGGTACCACTTTATAAGAAAAAGGATAATCTGAACCCCATGTTGTTCAGAAACTGTACCAAATATCTCAGTAGACCTTGCAGTGTTGTGGAATATGGCACACACTACACCGTATCTGTATATTGATTCTCTGCCCGTTGTTACTTTAGTTCTTGTGATAGGGATCTTTGTTGGTGTGTTTAACAATATGCACATAAATAATTTAATGGAGAGTGAAGACACTGCAGTAGGTGTTGCACCCCAGGTATGGCACTATATTATAATTCCATATGGGACCAAAAGGTACCAGACTCCAGTGTTAAAAGCAAGTGGATATTAAATAACAAACAGATGTCTGTATAAAACTGCACAATTGTGTTTAATAAAATACACAAAAAATTGCAGTAGGCAAGGCTGGGTTGTTATATAGGAGCAACAGCATTTTAGTTTGACAGATTTATTCATCATTTGTAAAATTTTGGCATTTAAAAGCTTGGCTCTTCTGTGTTGGAAATTTGCCTAAAGGTCATTTGAAGAAGGGCTTTTCTGGGTGTCTTTTACTGTCAAGCTATGCTTGGATACAGACATGGACTTTCACAACACACTGAAAGCAACCTACTTGTAGATCTCTCCCTCTCTTTGTCTGTCCATCTGTCTTTCTCTTTATGTATATAATATATAAAATATATATATATATATTATATATATATATATATATATATATAATATATATATATATATATATATATATATATATATATATATATATACAGTTGTATCCAGAAGTTTACATGCAATATATAAAAAGACGCATATGCATGTTTTTCTTACTATCTGACATGAAATCAGAATAAACCTTGACTGTATTGGGTCAACTAGGATTATCAGAATTATTTGTATTTGCCAAATTCCAGAATAATGAGAGTGTGAGAATTTTAAGGCATTTTTATTACTTTCTGAAAAGTCAGAAGTTTACATACAGTAGGATTACTATGCCTTTGAACATTTTGGGACAGTCCATATGATGATGTCATGTGTTTGGAAGCTTCTGGTTTATTGGCAACATCTGCTTAATTAGAGACACACCTGTAGATGTATTTTATTACACACCACTTCTTCTGTGTGTAACATCATGGGAAAGTCTAAAGAGATCAGCCAAGAAATCAGGAAGAGAATTGTGGACTTGCACAAGTTTGGATCATGCTTGGGTGCAATTTCCAGATACCTGAATGTGCCTCGTTCATCTGTAAAAACAATTATACACTAGTACAGGCAAGATGGGAATGTCCGGCCATCATACCGCTCAGGACGGAGACGGATTCTGTGTCTCAGAGATGAACATGCTTTGGTCCGACATGTGCATATCAACCCAAGAACAAAAGTAAAAGACCTTGTGAAGATGCCAGCGGATGCTGGTAAGATTGTGTCCTTATCCACAGTGAAATGAGTACTGTATCAACAAGGGATGAAAGGCCACTCTGCCAGGAAGAAGCCATTACTCCAAAAGAAAGATATAAAAGCAAGATTAATGTTTGCAAATGCACACAAGAACAAAGACCTACATTTTTGGAGACATGTCCTGTGGTCTGATGAAACTTAAATTGAAACATGGGGGTGGCAGCAGCATGTTGTGGGGTTGTTTTGCTGCAGGAGGGACGGGTGCACTTTACAAAACAGATGACATCATGTGGAAAGAAGATTATGTGACAATACTAAAGCAACATCTCAAGATATCTGCCAGTAGGTTAAAGCTTGGGCAGAAATGGGTCTTCCAAATGGACAATGACTTGAAGCATACTGCCAAACAGGTTACAAAGTGGCTTAAGGATAACCAAGTCAATGTTTCTGAGTGGCCATCAGAAAGCCCTGATCTCAGTCCTATTGAAATTTTACGGACAAAGCTGAAAAGGCAGGTACAAGCAAGGCGACCTACAAACATGGCTCAGTTACACAAGTTCTGTCAGGAGGAATGGGCCAAATATCCTACCAACTATTGTGAGAAGCTTGTGGAAGGATATCAAAAATGTTTCAAACAGTTTATAGGCAATTCTTCAAAATACTAATGAAATGTATGTAAACTTTTGACTTTGCAGAAAGTAATAAAATGCCTTAAAAAATCTCTCTCATTATTCTGGCATTTGGCAGATATAAATAATTTTGATAATCCTAATTGACCTAAAACGGGTAAGGTTTATTCTGACTTCATGTCAGATAGTGAGAAAAACATGCATAAGTGACTTTTTATATAGTGTATGTAAACTTCTGGTTTCAACTGTATATACACACACACACACATATGTGTAAAATTGTAGCAATAAAATATTATTCCATCATGTCCAGAAGCAATATTTTGGCTCACACACTGAAAATTTACAAGACTATTATCTATAACAACACACTGAAAGCCACCTACATATGTGTATCTCCTTCTTTCTCACTATTTTTGTCTGTCTTTCTTTTCCCCTCTCTTTTTCTCGCTCTCTATCTATTAATATAGTAAAGTCACATTACTTTGCCGACTTTCCACTTTTGACGTCTGCAATGCGTAGCTCATAAAGGAAGTCACATGTCCTGAGTGGGCTTGGGGAGAATATAAGGTGTGTGATAGGCTGCCTGCACACATGTTCCTCATTGCTGTCACAGATAAAAAGAGTAATTTATCAGGGATGATTATTGTGCAGTTTGTGAAGAATTTGCATTCTGCTGTGGTGAGTGTGTATCATAAATAGACAAATGGTTACATACATACAGTATCTCACAAAAGTGAGTACACCTCTCACATTTTTGTAAATATTGTATTATATCTTTTCCTGGGCCAACACTGAAGATATGACATATTTATACAATATAAAGTAGTCAGTGTACAGCTTGTATAACAGTGTAAATTTGGTGGGCTCCCAAAATAACTCAACACACAGCCATCAATGTCTAAACTGCTGGCAACAAAAGTGAGTACACCCCTTAGTGAAAATGGACAAATTGTACCCAATTTGACATTTTCCCTCCCTGGTGTCATGTGACTGGTTAGTGTTACTGGTTAGTGTCATGTGACACTGGTTAGTGTCAGATATGAATAGGGAGAAGGTTTGTTAAATTTGATCTTGTCGCTCTCACACTCTATCATACTGGTCATTGGAAGTTCAATATGGCACTTCATGACAAAGAACTGTCTGCGGATCTGAAAAAAAGAATTGTTGCTCTAGGCTAATAGAAGATTGCCAACACCCTGGAACTGAGCTGCAGCACAGTGGCTAAGACCATACAGTGGTTCAACAAGACAGGTTCCACTCAGAACAGGCCTCGCCATGGTCGACCAAAGCACATGCTCAACGTCATATCCAGAGATTTGTCTTTAAAAAATGGATGTATGACTGCTGCCAGCATTGCTAAAGAGGTTAATAGTGTGGGTGTCAGCCTATCAGTGCTCAGACAATACACCGCATACTGCATCAAATTAGTCTGCATTGCTGTCATCCCAGAAGGAAGACTCTTCTAAAGATGATGTACAAGAAAGCCTGCAAACAGTTTGCTGAAGACAAACAGACTAAAGACATGTTTTACTGGAACCATGTCCTTTGGTATGATGAGCTTAAGATGAACTTATTTGGTTCAGATGGTGTCAAGAGTGTGTGGCAGCAACCAGATGAGGAGTACATCATAGTACAAGTGTGTCTTGCCTACATTCAAGCATGGTGGTGGAAGTGTAATTAGTGTTGCCGGGTGTGAGGAATTACATTTTAATGAGGGAATGATGAATGCCAACATACTAAAGCAGAGCATGACCCCTCCCGTCAGAAACTGGGCCACAGGGTAGTATTCCAATATGATAACGACCTCAAACACACCTTCAAGACACCACCACTGTGATGTTGTTATGGATCAGTGGAAAGAGATTCCAGTGGCTGCAGCCTGTGAAGCTCTGGTGAACTCCATGCCCAAGTGAGTTAAGGTGTTGCTGGAAAATAATGGTGGCCACACAAAATATTGACACTTTGGGTAAAATTTGTTCATTTTCACTGAGGGGTGTACTCACTTTACTCACTTTTGTTACCAGCGGTTTAGACGGCTGTGTGTTGAGTTATTTTGGGGGCACACTAAATTTACACTGTTATACAAGTTCTACACTAACTACTTTACATTGTATCAAAGTGTCATATCTTCAGTGTTGTCCAATAAAAACATATAATACAAAGAGATGGGCGAATTGATTCTAACGAAGTGGAATTCGTTTAGAATTTCAGGAAAACTTCGGTTCTGAACGAAGTCGAAGTTTGGGGTACTTCGGGTGAACAAAGTGTGCTTTTGATTGACAAAATGGCTGCGAGCACATGGCGTTACATGGGGCAAAGCACTCTGGGAGGAAGAAGGGCATAGCCTGCATGACATGTGCAGAGATGAAGCCAATCAAGACCGGCGGGATTCTGTGACGTCACCGCACTATATAAGTCCAGGCGCGACGCTGGGAGCTCGTACCGCTCTCACTGTACTGATCAGGGAAGGTGCTGCAGCGGCTGATTGTTACTGAAGAACTGATTTTTATACAGCTATTTTTGTGGGGTGTCTCAGCGTGTCTCAGAGACTGCTTCTCTTAGCGTTCTATTTCTGTTTTTTTTGGGTCTTTGATCTGAAATCCAATGTTCGTCCACTGCAGCTGCATATACATTTTAATCCTATCGGCTCACAGCACATTGAATATCCAAGGGGATCTAAAGCCAGTTCCTGTTGTATTCATTTAAAGAAACAGCGTTTGTACAATACAAATACCACTTCATTTTTGGCTGCTCAATTCTTTGGCGCAATTTACATCCAGGGGTTAATTAAGCGTTGTTATTCAGCTGTAGTGACTCCAAGAAACCGTCATTTTCAACGCCAAAATATATACATTTTTCCTGTAGCATAATTCATCAGCGAAGGTTAATTACAATTTTATCTCTTGTTATGTAGCGTAAAAACACGCCATTGTAACACGCTACAAAGCTACTAGTTTGTGGTGGCTCAATTCTTTGGCGCAATTTACATCCAGGGTTAATTAAGCGTTGTTTTTCAGCTGTGGTGATCCCAATAAACCGTCATTTTCAATGCCAAAATATATACATTTTTCCTGTAGCATAATTCACAAGCAAAGGTTAATTACAATTTTACTCTTTGTTGTGTGGCTAAAAAACACCGCATTGTAACACGCTACAAAGCTACTAGTTTGTGGTGGCTCAATTCTTTGGCGCAATTTACATCCAGGGGTTAATTAAGCGTTGTTTTTCAGCTGTGGTGACTCCAAGAAACCGTCATTTTCACCGCCAAAATATATAAATTTTTACTGTAGCCTAATTCACAAGCAAAGGTTAATTACAATTTTATCTCTTGTTGTGTGGCTTAGAAAACACGCAATTGTAACATGCTACAAAGCTAGTAGTTGGTGGTGGCTCAATTTTTTGGCGCAATTTACATCCAGGGGTTAATTAAGCGTTGTTTTTCAGCTGTGGTGATCCCAAGAAACCGTCATTTTCAATGCCAAAATATATATATTTTTCCTGTAGCATAATTCACAAGCAAAGGTTAATTACAATTTTATCTCTTGTTGTGTGGCGTAAAAAAACACCGCATTGTAACACGCTACAAAGCTACTAGCGTGTGTGGCTCAATTCTTTGGCGCAATTTACATCCAGGGTTAATTAAGCTTTTGTTCACTGCAGTTGTACTCAGTAAAAGAAACTTTGTTTTTCACCGCCACAGAAGAAATTCTGTAGCATAATTCATATCCGAAGATTATTTAAGCCTGTTTGTGCTTTTACATTCAGTAAAATACACAGAGTTTTTAAACGGCACATATAAGTCAATTTTTCCTGCCCATTTGTGGAGCGCAATTTATATCCAAGGGTTACCAAGCTTGTTACTGGGTTCATTTGGAGTCAAATACAGGGTGTGTATTATCATATACAGATATCTTCATCAAACAGGGTCTGTACATTTTAGAACAAACAGTATGTCAGACAGAGAGGTGGCAGGCTCTTCACCTGCGAGTGGCAGAGGCACAAACATTCCAGGCCCAGGTCGCAGCACAGCAAGGGAACGTCGCCGCAGGGTCACTCGTCGAGGCCACAATCTGCCGCTGTCATCTAGCGGCCGTGTACTGACTAGCAACCCAAGGTTCTTGATTGGTTGACTAGGTCATCCACTTCCTCCCAGATGACATCTGACAACCCCAGCGAAGAGTCGTGGGAACGTCAGACACAACCCTTAGTTGGCATGGCCCGGAAGCGGCCCTCACCTGTCCTCAACCCGCCTCTGTCCCATCCGGTTTCCCTCAGCCAGAGATCTACTATGTGGTCTGGCTCAGTATATATAGCGAGGATGAACAATTTGCGGAGGACAGTCAGCAGCTACTTGGCAGCGAAGAAATGGGGCCAATATCCCCTGCTTCTTGCAGTAGGCGGCAAAGTATAGATGTTGAGAGTGGCATGGGAGGTCATGTTGTGAGGGGTCAGCCTCTGCATCCCAAGACCGGTGATGTGGACAGCAGTGACGATGAAACACAAATAGATGATGATGTAGCCGACCGCACTTGGGAGCCGGGTGAGGCAAGGGCTTCATCATCGTCAGGAGAAAAGGGGCGTCAGCTTGCGCGTCAGGCAGCGGCGCAGCCAGCAAGTGGGTCGTGTGGCCGTGAGTCAGCAGGATAGCAGCAGTGTGAGGTCGGGAGCCAAGCGACCACGGGGTAAAAAACCCGCTTCGCAGGTCCAAGACAGTAGCGGCACAGGGCTCAGCGAGGCAGCGGCGCAGTAGTCCACTCAGTGCGGAGCGTTGGCGGTAAAATCGATACTCGCGGTGTGGCAGTTCTTTGCTAAGACACCGGAGGAGCCGAATATGGGTATATGTAGAATCTGTAAGCAGAAAGTGAAGAGTGGCCAGGGAGCTAACGTTGGCACCACAGCCCTGCGTCAACACATGCAGCGTCACCATCCGGTGGCCTGGGAGAAACGTGGCTCAGATGTGGTGGTCCATCCTGCCGCCGCAGCAACAGCAGCAGCAGCGCCCAGTGGCACGCATGCCATTGCAGCCAGTCAAGGCTCCACCACCTCTGCAGAAGGGAGCTGTTTCTCTTTGACATCATCTCCTGGTCCAGATGCTCCTGCTCCTTGCTACTCATGGCACCAGCAGCAGCTCCTGTCCAAGTTGTTGGTACTGCAGTCCGTCCCTTTCCAAATGGTGGACTCTGCACCATTCAGAGAACTAATGGCTTGTGCCGAGCCGAGATGGAGAGTTCCAAGCCGTAATTTCTTTCCCAAAAAGGCAGTACCAGCCCTTAACAAATATGTAGAACAGAAGGTGGGCCAGTCCTTGAGCTTATCGGTTTGTTCCAGGGTGCACGGCAGCGCGGACGTCTGGAGCTGTAACTACGGTCAGGGCCAGTAAAAGTCCTTTACGGCCCACTGGGTGAATGTGCTTCCGGCCCAGGCACACCAACAACTTGGACAGGAGACGCCGCTTTCTGCTCCATCATACCACATGTGTAGGGCACAGCGGTGTCACGCAGTTCTACACCTGGCTTGCCTCGGCGAACGAAGTCACACAGGGGAGGAACTGCTCCGCGTCATGCAGCAAGAAATCGATGTGTGGCTTCTCTCCGCGCCAACGCAAATCGGAACCATGGTGACGGACAATGGGAGGAACATGGTGTCCGTGCTGCACCGAGGAGGATGGTCCATGCGCCCTGCATGGCGCACGTGTTCAATCTGGTTGTGAAAAGGTTCCTGAAGTCTTCCACCGATCTTCAGAACATTCTGAAAATGGCCAGGAAACTGTGCATGCACTTTATCCATTCGTACAAAGCCAGGAACACTCTCCTCGAGTTACAGAGGCAGAACGGCCTCCCCCAACACACCCTGATATGCGATGTTTCCACCCGTTGGAAATCCAGCCTGCACATGTTGGACCGACTGTATGAACAGAGAAAGGCCATTAACGATTTTTTGATGATCCAGGCAGACAGAAGTACTCCCCTGTGTAACTTTGATGTCAGCCAGTGGCAGCTCATGCGTGACACCTGCCGTTTGTTGAGGCCATTCGAGGAGGCGACGTTATTTGTCAGTCGCCAGGACTACGGGATGAATAACGTCATTCCACTGCTTCATGTCCTGGAACAGATGCTGAAAAATCTGTCTGGGCAGGGGACTGAAGACGTGGCGACTACATCTCGCAGCCACATGAGTCCGGTGGGGACTGAAATGGAGGAGGAGGAGGAGGACATTGGAGCAGAAGCATTGTCTGGTGAAATGAGTGGATTTTCTACCCAGGTGACAAGAGAGGAGGAGCAGGAGCAGCTGGAGGAGCTAGATGGAGATGAGGAAGATGAGGCAGATGACCCGCAAGCACCGTGGCAGTATACAGTGGAGATGGAGGCAGGGAGCCCCTCGGAGTCACTTGTGCAGATGGCCCGCAGCATGCTGATTTGCCTGGCTAGTGACAGCCGAATAGTCAGCATCCGGCAGAGGGATGACTTCTGGCTCTCCACCCTATTGGACCCTCGCTACCGGTCCAAAATGGGAGCCTTTTTCCCAGCTATTGAGAGGGAGGACAAACTCAAATACTATAGGGAAATCCTCCTTAGTCAGTTGGCCGCTGCCCATGTGCGGCATCGTCCCTCCTCTGACAGGTCTGACCGGGGGTTCTTCAGCGCTCACGTACTACTGCCGCGGCTGCCGGGGGACGGTGGGGGGGTCGGAGCAGTACCAGCTCCATCAGCAGCAACCTAAGTCTGGAGTCACTGATGAGCAGCTTCCTTCACCCACCTAGTGAGGAGGGCAGTCGCCAGCAGCAGCAGCAGGACCTGGAGCAGACCCTGAACCAACAGGTGGTGGCCTACTTGGACAGCACTCTGCCACCCCAGTTAGAAGATCCGCTGGACTACTGGGCAGCCAAACTGGATGTCTGGCCGCAACTTGCCGAGTATGCAGTGGAGAAGCTGTCCTGCCCGGCCAGTAGTGTGGCATCAGAGCGGGTGTTCAGTGCGGCGGGGGCCATCGTTACCCCAAGGAGAACCCGCTTGTCCACGGGAAATGTGGAACGACTGACCTTTGTCAAGATGAATCAGGCGTGGATCGGCCAGGATTTCCACACACCAATGCCTTAGGCGTCAGACTACATCAGCCATGACGCCTCACCCAAACTGTGAGAAATGAGTCTGGGTTCAAACTACCTGCCTCAGCCACTATTCTGATGCTGCCACCTGCCTGATGCCACACATCTGCTGACAGTTTCTCCATCTGCCACCAACCATCTTTACCAGGGACTGGTATTGCCACCCACCTCCACACTCTGTCATTGTACCACTGTCTGACCTCATGCTGCTGCTGTGGCTGCTGCCGTGACCTCCACACTGTGTCATTGTGCCACTCTCTGACCTCATGCTGTTGCTCCTGCTGCCATCACCTCCACTCTCTGTCATTGTGCCACTCTGTGGCCTACTCCAGTTTTTGCCACCTCCAGAATGTGATTGTGCCACTTTCTGACCTCATGCTGCTGCTGTGGCTGCTGCCGTGACCTAGACACTGTGTCATTGTCATTGCCGCCGTCACCTCCACTCTCTGTCATTGTGCCACTCTGTGGCCTACTACTGTTTTGCCACCTCCAGAATGTCATTGTGCCACTGTCTGACCTCATGCTGCTGCTGCCGTGACCTACACACTGTGTCATTGTGCCACTGTCTGACCTCATGCTGCTGCTGTGGCTGCTGCCGTGACCTCCACACTGTGTCATTGTCCCACTCTGTGGCCTACTCCTGTTTTTGCCACCTCCAGAATGTCATTGTGCCACTGCCTGACCTCATGCTGCTGCTGTGGCTGCTGCCGTGACCTCCACACTGTGTCATTGTGCCACTGTCTGACCTCATGCTGCTGCTGTGGCTGCTGCCGTGACCTACACACTGTGTCATTGTGCCACTGTCTGACCTCATGCTGCTGCTGTGGCTGCTGCCGTGACCTCCACCACTGTGTCATTGTCCCACTCTGTGGCCTACTCCTGTTTTTGCCCACTCCAGAATGTCATTGTGCCACTTGCCTACCTCATGCTGCTGCTGTGGCTGCTGCCGTGACCTCCACACTGTGTCATTGTGCCACTGTCTGACCTCATGCTGCTGCTGTGGCTGCTGCCGTGACCTACACACTGTGTCATTGTGCCACTGTCTGACCTCATGCTGCTGTGGCTGCTGCCGTGACCTACACACTATGTCATTGTGCCACTGTCTGACCTCATGCTGCTGCTGTGGCTGCTGCCGTGACCTCCACACTGTGTCATTGTCCCACTCTGTGGCCTACTCCTGTTTTTGCCACCTCCAGAATGTCATTGTGCCACTGCCTGACCTCATGCTGCTGCTGTGGCTGCTGCCGTGACCTCCACACTGTGTCATTGTGCCACTGTCTGACCTCATGCTGCTGCTGTGGCTGCTGCCATGACCTCCACACTCTGTCATTGTGCCACTGTCTGACCTCATGCTGCTGCTGCCGTGACCTCCACACTGTGTCCCTTGTGCCACTCTGTGGCCTATTTCCTGTTTTTGCCACCTCCCAGAATGTCATTGTGCCACTGTCTGACCTCATGCTGCTGTGGCTGCCGCCGTCACCTCCACACTCTGTCACTAATGTTGCCACCTGAGCCCCTCAGCTTGTTTTTTTCCAGCTTTCGCTGGCATGACTTTATCAGGAAACATTCCGGCTTCAGTTTTTTGGTCAGTTTTGTCCTCTTAAGTGCCCAGGGAATAGTGAAGCGATTCTAAGAGCGGCGGCAGTCATGTGCGTGTCATACTAAAACACAACATTGTATCAAGACCAAACCAAGCTCCCTCTGTATATTTAAGCATGGCACAACGTTCTACAGCACCCTGCAGGCTCTGTGCAGCCTGGAAATAGCTGTTTTTTAACGTGATTCATCCCGAAGTAATTCGGAACTAAGTTATTTTTTGCCGAGAAATTTGGCGAAGTGAGCGAAACGAATTTAGGGAAATTCGCCCATCTCTAAATACAATATTTACAAAAATGTGAAGGGTGCACTCACTTTTGTGAGATACTGTGCATACATACATGCTGTATATACATACATACTGGCATAACTTGAAGATCTTTGATCCCAAAGGAACTACAGCTAGATGTCATTTCTAATAGTGCTGAAGAGGGGCCTATAGCTACATCACTGAAATGACCCAATAGTAAGATATACACAATAAATCATACAGCACAGTGTCAACAAAATTCCTGTCTGTGTATTCCAATGTAAATCTCTAATCCTCTAAAGCACAGAACCCACATATATGGTTAAAAATGTTTTACCTATCCCTTCATACAGAAATGCTTCTGTGCAGCATGACCCTTGCTAATAGTTTCAACACATAACATATTCTGCTCATAAGTGATCCTTATGTACCACTCTACACAAGGTCATGTACATGTTCCTGTGTCTTTCACTACTTAACAACCTTTTACATATTTCCGTTTACACTATATATGATGATATAACAGATTGTGTATATAGTTGGCGATGGCCCTAGACATGAGATGTTCTAGGAACATCTTTCTAATGTGTTAGAAGTATGTTGGGTATTACAGTTTAAGTGTACTTCAACAGAATTATTAAGACCAATTCAGTCTTGGAAACAAACAGAATATTTTTAGCATAATGGATTTCTACTCCTAGATTATTTCTTTTCCCTGTTATTTTACTTCCCTTTACAGCTTTTTTAATCCTTTACTATTATTTCACCTGTTTTTTCAGAGTTCCTTGTAGGGTTGAGTCTTTGGATGCACTTCTTAAATGTTATATTTTTATGAAAAGTGCCATTTTATAAAGACAACATATATATATTTCTGTATATTGTCAAGAGCCTCAACCGCGGCCCCCATGTTGGGCAGTGGCCGTGCTCGTGTTCCCCTTGCCAAGCACTCTTGTTACTCACCTCTCCTTGCTTTTGCCCTGCTCTCTAGGGTGCGCACAGGCTGGCTCTGTGAAGTTTAAAAGGCCAGTGCACCGATGATTGGTTAATCGCAGGGTGCGGACTCTATATCCATACCTCCCAAGTGTCCCTATTTTGGAGTTAAAGTCTCTATTTTTAACCCTTGTCCCTCTGTCCCTCTTAGCTCTATAAATGTCCCTCTTTTTAATTTGGGGAATAGATTTGCATCAATAATCTAACTATCTTGCT
The DNA here is from genome assembly GCA_025379985.1 of Phyllomedusa bahiana. NCBI lineage: Eukaryota > Metazoa > Chordata > Amphibia > Anura > Hylidae > Phyllomedusa > Phyllomedusa bahiana. The sequence goes on from JAODAL010028583.1 coordinate 27,505, forward strand.
TTAAAAAGTATCCTATTACATTGGATACAATGCATACTGAAAATAACACTCCAGCCGCCACCGCAATCAAGTAGCGTCAGAGATAGCGAGTTGGGAGTCTCCGGCCACACAAGACCACACAACCGGCTTTGTGGCAGGCTCTGGCGAAGACCAGAAGGCTTCTTAGACTCCGCTCCTTGACGTGACTTATACCACCATTTGCAGTGGCTCAGCGGATACACTACAGACCCATGAGATTTACTACTGTGTTGCAACTTCTTTTAACGTAATTAAACTATGAAGCATATCAGTACTTCATGTAAGTTTACAGAATAAGAGTATGTTTACACAAGGGCTTTTTTCCATTGGACAAATTCAAAGCAGAACCCATGTCAAAGGTTCAAGGAAATACCTTCAGATTTTTGCTCTCATTTTTTAATGGTGGATTTTTAAGATACTGTCAAAAATTATATCCCTACAGATGCTGTGAACAGGGGCAAGAATGATTTTGTAAATGGGTAAATAAAACTTACATTACTGGAGGATGCAGCAGCGTCTTTCTCCAGTAGCTTACTCCTTCTCCTCCCTCCCTCCTCTACATAGATTGCATGTAACCTGGTTCCTTTGTAGATCTGTTTTATCTCTGAAGATGGATTTTTCAGTAAATTGGGAGACTTTTCACTAATAAGTTACATTATAAAATTGTTTTTGTTTCTACAGTAGATTTAGGTAAAGTTGGTATAAAAAGCATTGCCTGTTAAGCCCTGGATGTGGACTGCAAATATGCCGCTGTTTCACAACCAGGCCTATTCTACACAAAATAGTTCTAGGTGAGATTCCTAAAATACACCCTTTTCTTATTTACACAATCCAAAATCAGCAGCACACTAAAAAACTATCAAAAGGCACAGAGGAATTTTTGGAAAAGCATTTCTGCTACTCAGGATATATGACAAATATTTGAGGTTCTTAGTTCACATTTTTTATCAAAACTGCTAAACCCACCTCCCAATCAGCAAGGGGACCTTTCTAGACCTTTTCTTATTTATGATATAAACAATTCCAAAGAATAAAGTAATAAACATAACTGGTATTTTTCACAAATGTTTATACTAGTAAAGTATTATGTTATTATCCTGCATATTGAGCTACATAAAAAATGCATAAAATAAGTAATGCCAAAATAACTAAGTTTTAGTCACCCTGCCTCCTATGAAAATGGAGCAATAAGTAATGAAGAAGTCATACATACCCCTAAAGGAAACCAATAAAAACTACAAAAAATGAACCCTCATGCAACGTCATTAGCAGAAAAGTAAAAAAGACTGGAACATGGTGAAGAAAAGCTATATTGTAAGTTAAATTTTTAAAACCTTCTAAGAAACTATATACATTTAGGGCAACATGTATGTATTTTGGCACCAAAACGCAATTTTTTATGTGCGCATTAGTAGCGTAGAATGCGCCTGAATCTATGAATCTGTTCTACTGCGGGTCATAGATTTAGCTCTTTCTAGCTCCAAAATGACAACTTGGGCCCAGGTAGACCACTTTTAACTTGGTCTAGCTGTTCCAACAGTAATGCACCCAGTTTTGCCGTCCTCCCATCATAAATGTGTAGAATCATACGGTTGTGGTAAGACACACGTCCAGAACACCCCCACTTCTTAGACGCATTACAAAGTACCGCGGGCGCCCGATAATGCGCCTAATTTTGGAGTGCGCCTGATTATAAATCTAGAGAACAAGGCTGCGCCAGTTTTTGGGATCAAAGAATGCCAGACTACTGATGCAGCCCCATACATACATGTCACCTTTAGTATTACTAGAATCATACTGACCCCTGAATAACTCTAAGATTTTTTTTTTACCACACCTTAAACACTATAGAAATACAGCACTGTGTTAATTTTTCATTCCACCTCACAAATATGTTTTGGTTGTTGGTTTCTAAGTACATTATATAATAAATTAAATGCTACTAGAAGCAAGCAGACTTGTTTTTCTTAGCTTTTAAAATGGCCTAAAATAGTATAATATTAGTAGCTATTTCAGCTTCCAGTGCTTAACTGTAGTAGGAATAGCTGATTTGGAGCACAAAATGCTGTTTTACCACATGCAAAAAAGTGGGTTAAAGGGGTTTTCTCGCTACAAAGATCATATCTGTAATGATGGGGACAGTAAAAACTAAGCAATTTTGCAATTGGTTTACATTACCTAAACCATTTAGAATAACATATATAAGATAAACAGTGTGTTCTACACCTAAAACTGCAGAAGGTTGTCGGGCCACGCCCACTAATCTGTGATTGGCTGACTTATATTTCATTCAGCCTGTTGGGACATGCCCCCTGGATGGAACATGCCACTTGTGATGTGGTTGTCTGCCTTCACTCTGTGCTTACTCCCCTCTGAGCTGTGTAAATTGAAAGTGAAACTATGTGCCTCAGCTTTCTATGCAGGCTGTTTCTTTATAATAAAGGCTCTCGGATCTCCTCTCTGTGCTTCTCTGTGTGAAGGATCTGGGCAATTACTGAGTCGACAGCTGCTAGATTCACTCTCCTCCCATATAACACACTCTGTTCCCCTCTACCTCCTGCCTGATAACAGAGGGGGGAGAAGAATACATTCCTCACATTTGTTTCATCAGTTCAGGCTGTATGTATAACTGTTTACAGCAATACAGGTGTTCTGGTTACAGCAATGCAGGTGATCTGCTTACAAGGAGCTTGTGCAGCCTGGGAGGGTGGTTAGAGCTCTGCAGACATGAGAGCTGATCATTGCAGGAGGTCTGCAGAGCTGTGACATCCTCTCCCTTCCACTTTTCACACAGAATAATGTCACCAGTCTTCAGTGAGGGAACACACGGCTACTGGGAGGTGAGACCAACCCCTGGATTTGAAGCTCTAAGACAGAGAAACAGCTCAAGTCTGCAAAAGCCAGTGATGAGAAAACCTTTTTAAGGCTTTGTTCACACTATTACAAGGGTCCCAATTATAAATTAGCGGGATTTATCAAAACTGATTTGGCTCTGTTAAAAAATGCATCTGTCATTGTACCGTTGATAGAAGCCCTAACAGTAGAATGAACAGAGCCCAAGAGAAAACAACTTTCATGAGCACATGTATTATTGGAAAGTGATGTCCCTTAATCTTTAACCCTTTAGGCCTTATTCACATGGCATATTTTTTATGCATATTCTGATGCAATGTGTTAAAAACGTGTATTGCAGGCTACATAGCTTTCAATGGGAATACATCTCATAGTTCACATCATGAAAAAAACTAAACTTGTTAAATATTTAAACCTTTATCTGCATATGCCCAGTATGGAAAATACATTGGGGACACAGTCAAGAAAAATCCTCATTAATTGGGGCTAATCTGCTCTTTAAAATGCAACAAAATCCATGTCCCAAAAAAAAGAAAGCCATAACAGAGATCAGAGGGTATCTCTGCTGTTTATTATATGGCACATTTTCCATTGGAAAAATACATTAGGCCTCATTTCTCAAAATTGTCCAAGAGAAAGGCTATGTCTACACAGCCACTGTAAAATGCCATTGAAAATCAGATGGTATTTTAGAATCGCTTGCCACGATTTTTGGTGTGGGTTTGTACAACCAACTGTGGTCGGATTTTGACCGGCCCCAGTACATTGAACTGTACTAGAATCCACGTAATACAGAGGATTATAGAATATGTTCAATAAACCGGCGGTTTGGAAATCCGACAATAGAAAATCTGAGTTGTGTAGATTGCAGCACAGATTTTCTATTGCGGTCTAAGGGCACTGGTTACAACTGGATTTTTGCGGATTCTAAATACTGAATCCACTTAAAAATACAAACAAAAACCAGTGCAGGGGAAATGGGGCTTAAGACTGTTTTAGTTGCCCATAGCAACCAATCAGGGCTCACCTTTCATTTTTCCAAAACAAGTTTAAAAAAATTAAAGCTGAGCTCTGATTGGCTCACTGTGTGAACATACTCTTAGGGCATATCCCCACGGCAAGGGGTTTTGGCCCGGTTTTTGTCCCCTTTTGGAAAAAAACCCGTGCAGCAGCCCCCACGCACGGTTTTTCCCGCCCGGCGGTTGTTAAACCCGCGGTCCGGGGTTAAAAAAAACTTTTGGCTTTGTTCATTTTCCGCCCGGTTTTTTCCGGAGGGGAATTTTATGAAACACCTCAATTGGGGAGGGGGGGGGCTTTTCTCCCCCTCTTCCCCGGAAAAAAAGCCCCCCCCTGGGACCTTTGGGGACGGCCGCCCAAACCCGGAAAAATTGGGGGCCCCCCCCCGGCAAACCCGGGCCCGGTTTTTGCCCTGTCCCTTTGGGAACGCACCCTTTGGGGCCTCTTTCCATGGCATACAAATTGGGTAAATAATACACATATATTTTGTAACTGTTTTTTGAGATTGCAGTTTTTAAAAAAATGCCCTTTTTTTCAGGGAATACGAAAAATACAAAAAACCCTGACCCCAACAAAGGGACATTCAATTTTTTTTACTTTCAGAAAAAAAAATTTTAAAAATTTCACCCTCTTTAGAAAAATAAGTATGTATTTATTATATATAGTACAAAATTTACTAGAGTACTCTGCAAGATGTATCCAGTTTGTATCTGTTGCAACAGCGCTGGTTTGTAAAAAAACCAAAATTTGATATATTGAAATACAAAAAATCCCCTTATAAAATTTGCCCAAGGGGTTGAAGGGGGGGATGTTTTGCCTTTTTTTTTTAACCCCCACGGGAAAATGGGCATTTTAAAGTCACTGAGCCAAACGAATTTTGTGTTCCCAAAGTTTTTTTTAAGCCAAAAAGGGGGGGCCCCTTTGGATAAAAATCGGGTCATGATCCGGAAAAAGGGGGATCCAAGAACGGGAAACCAAGTTTTTTCCCCCTTTAAGCGAACACTGAAAAAGTATTTAAATGACCAGAACTTTTTTTTTGTTTTTGCCTCCTTGTGTTTAAACAGTTGTAATTTCCCTTTTTTTTTTCACTGACGCAGTTTTTGGAGGCCTTGTTTTTATTGGGGAAAAAAGTTTTTTATTTTTTGGGGGAAAGTTTAAGTTCACTTATAAATAATTGCGGGAAATTTAAAAAAAAAAAAGTTAAATTTTTTAATTTTTTTTTTTTTTTTTTAAAATTTTTTTTTAAAACCATTCACTTTAACATTAAGGACTTGTTAGTTTAATTCCCTTACGGGAAATTCCCGGGTTTCCGGTGGAAAATTTAATATGTGTAGGTTTTTTGTGTTGTAATGTATGCCCCAAATTTTTTTTAAATTTAAATATTTATTTTTATTTTTTTAATTTATTTATTTTTTTTTTAACACTTTTTAGGGTTTTTTTTTTGGTTTTGTTTTTTAACCCAATGAAGGGAAAAACTGTGTTACTTTTTTTTAAATTTTTTTTTACCCCTTGGTAAGGGTTTTTAGCATCTTCTTAAAAGCTAATAAAATTATAATCTGTGTGCCCTTTTTTGCCCAAATTTCACTGGTTTTGTTAAAGACAGTCCGGGGGCAAATCTGGGCCCCGAAACTAAATTTTGAAAGCCTTTTTCCCGGGGCTCTGTCAAGTCCCCGGGGTTTTGTCCGGGACCCACCCAAAAGAGGGGGGGAAACCCCTTTGATTGCGTGCTTTTTAAAATTTCCGCGGAAAATAAAAAGGGTTAAAGACCAGGGAGGGGGGTTTTCCCCGCTCCCGGGTGCTCGCAGGAGATGGCTGGGATCAGGGCTGTGTAGTCTGCAGCCCAACCCCAAATGTCTGCAGCAAAGTTTTTTGACGTCCCCTGTAGAGGGAATGCCCTAAAATTTTCCCCCCGGGTAAAAGACGGGTGGGCGGTCTTTAAGGAGTTAAAAGAAGGGCCCTAAAACCAAAAAAAACAATAAAAAGGTGTTGAAAATTAACCAAGCCCAAGCCCGCCCTCAGTCCCAAAAATTGTTATAGGGGAACCTTTGAATTGCTGTGATAAAAAAAATGCCAAACAAACCTTCTGAACAAAAGCCAACGTTGTAAAAGGAGGGGGCCCAAAATGACACAAAAATTAATGTTTTAAGATTGATAGTCATGCGGGAAAATGATGACTGTTTAAAGGTGGGTTCTATACATTCTATTCTATTTCAGGGGTTGTTAAATTTTTTTCTTATATACTGTAGTTCCCCCAATTTGGCTTAAAAAAGAAAAAAAATTTAATAAAACCCCGGGGGAAATTGTTGGTTATTGTTCTCGGGAGGTTGTACTTCCAAAATTTTAAGGGCCCCTTTTTAAAAAACCATTTTTTTTTTCCAAATTAGGTGAAAATTTTAAAACCTTTAGAATTCAGTTAGGTTGTACCTTCTTTTTCTCCGGGAAAAAATAAAAAATTTTTGAATCCCCAGATGTGACCTTTATTTTAAAAAAGTTTTTAAAAATATACAAAATTCCATATTAAAAATTATAAACTTTGAAAATCCCCTCGGGCCCATTTTTATGTTATATTCTTCTATTTATAGAAAAAAGTAAAAAACCAGGGCCCCCATTTTTATAGACAAACTGGTTTAGGGGAAAGGCCCTCAATAAAATTGTGTTGTATTTTTTAAAAGATTTTTTTTTTTCCAAGGGAAGCGCAAAAGAAATCTTTTTCTTATAGGAAACCCTTTTCCCATAAAAAAAAATTTTTCCCCTTTTAAAACAAGCAATATGAAACCCAATTATATAGATATCTTTTTGTTTTAATTTGGGAAATGCATTTTTTATAGAATTTTTTTTTTTTTATGTGTTTTTTTCGCTCTCAAAGGTTTCCCTTCTGTGGTGTGTTTAGCATGCAGTTAGAGGTTTTGGCTTGTTTGACCCTTCTTTCTGGTTGGTTTCTGGTCTAAGAAGTGAAATTTTATTTAAAAAAATTTCCTGAAAAGTGTAAAAGAAACCCTCTCTCTTCCCCTTTTTGAAAAAGGATTCCCTTTTTTCCTTTCATGTACAGTCAGGAAATTAAGGGATTTAATTTCCTTTCAAGTTTTCCCAAATACAAAGGGAAAGGAGAGGTCTGTTAAAATTTTTTTTGTAGGTTAAAACTTCAACGGGGAAAAAGGAAGGAAACTAGAAAAAAATTAGGAAAAAACACATTGTTTAGATTTTTTTAAAAATTTTAAAAAGCATTTTATTGCATGAAATAAATTTTGATTTACAGAACTTAATCTTTGGGACAAAAAAACCTTTGTTGGCAATTCAGAGGTTAGAAAAATTTCCCGCAGTTTTTTTGGGCCAGGTTTGCCCACTGCAGCAGGGGATTTTTTGGGCCCCCTCCCCCTTTCAGATCTCTCCAAAATCTTTCAGCTTTCTGGGCTACATTTAGTTTCAGCTTCCCCCAAAGATTTTTGATTGGGTTCAGGTCTGAAGTTTTGAAATAGGCCCTCCGGCCTGTTTTTCGGGGGGCCATTCTTCGTTGTCCCGGCCCCTGTGTTTTGGGTCATTTTCGGCGGGAAGGACCGCCCCCTACCCCTCTTCAATGCTACTACTGGGGAAGGGGGTTTTTGGCAAAAATCTTGTATTATATGGCCCCATCCCCCTCCCTTCAAAAAAGTGCCCAATTCGTCCTTTTCCCCCTTAAAACAGGAAAAAAACAAAGGGAAAGTATTTTATGTTACTGCCCGTTTTCAAAGGTTAGGGCAGTTTTTTTTGGGGGGTTTTACTATCCTTTTTTTTCCTCCAAAAAGGGAGGCGGAGGGGTTTCCATTTAAAACTTATTTTGGGGGTCATCTGACCCCATGCCCTTTCCCCTTGGGCCCCCTCTGGAAACATCCAGAAAGGTTTATTTTTAAAGAAATTTCCAAAAAGGGAAATGGTCTTTTGCTTTTTAAAAAAGGGGGCCCTTGCGTTCCCCCGCGGTTTTAACCCATGACAGTGTAAAGGGGTTACCCCAACGGTAAAGTTTTAGGACTGTATCCCCAGCTCTAGGGAGGTCTTTGACCGTTCCTCCCATGTAGTTCCAGGGCTGATTCCCGATTTTTTCTTAAAAGTCAAACCCTTTCCCCACAAGGGGAGATCTTGGATGGGGGCCCAAAACCGGGGGGGGAAATTTGACAAACATTTGTGTTTTTCCCTTTTCTAAAAAAATTGCGCCAACAGGTTTTTGCCCTTTCACCCAAATTTCTTGCCTAAATTGGGAGCTCAACCCCCGCTTGTGCGGTCTAAAATTTTGTTCCCGGGTTTTCCTTAGACAGCCCTTTTGGGCTATTTATGGTGGAGAGGTTTAGGTGGTTTATTAATTGAGGGGTGTGGGGGAGGGTGTCCTTTCAAAAAGGGGTTTCAATTAATATAGGTAATGAGGGGCCCGAGTTTGGAGAGGGTTCCCTTAAAAAAAAACCTAACAGGTTTTGTTTAGAGACAGAATTCTTGCCCGGTTGGGAGGTGATCAAATACCCTTTTTTTTATGCAATTTAAAAAAGGAAAATAATTATTTAAAATTTTTCATTACAATACGATTTTCTGTTTGTTTTTTTTTAAGATTCTGTCTCTCACAAAAGTAAGATTAGTTAGCTCTGCCAAACAACAGTTCTCTTTCACAGATAGAAAAGGGCAATATTTTATATGTTATTTTTAATTGCATAGGACTGCCAAAATAAAAAAATTACCAATAAGTTTCCCAGGAATATTAGTTTTAACAAAAATACGGTACTCATTGCAGATGGCAGTGTCCCTTTAAGTACATCTCATCCATAAGGCTACATGTTACATGACATTGCTCTGTAGAGACTAATTGGTGTATCCCATCCATAACAAAATTCTATGGATGAGATATCTGTAAACAGCACGTTTTTCTTTGCAGCCAAAGGCCAGAGATTAAAAGGGGAACTTGTAATTTTAAAGGGGGAAACGTTAATACAGTGAGGCAAATTTATTAATTTTGACTTAAAGAAAAAGAAGTCCTAAAAGGTTCATGCACCAAACAAGAAAAAATGAAATAGATAAGAATATGTAGCACAGACACTAAAACATCACCAAAGAAAACTTCTGTGTCAGGTGGTAAAAAAGCATTGTACAGCAAGAAAAGGTTATATGTGAATAGTAGTAAACACCCTAGTGTCGTATTTAAACCTACAAAAGAAAAAAGGTAACATAAGATACTCAAAGATAGTGTACAAAACAATGATACCAACCATTTGATGCACACCCCAATATCTGGACGAAGAGTTGATAAACCATACTTTGGTTTGTATAAGTCAGGGTTGGTATCGTGTTAAAAACTGGTGCATGCTATTCGAAAATTCGGTGCATTTTCCAACTCGAGAACAATAACCCTTTTTTGAACAAACTTCCAATGTGTCTAAAACATATAACCAATGTGGCACCCGGCTTTTGTGTCCGATTTTTACTGGATTAGAATTCAGAATTCTGGTTTTCTGGTCTTAATTAGTGTTGAGCGATTGCGTTGGCCATCGACATCGGTCGATGGTCGATAGTCGACCATCATCGACAAGATAGTCGATAGTTAGCAGTCGATTATTTAGCGATGACCATTAAGTCTATGGGAGGGGCAACAACACCTTCATTCTTACACCCAAAAGGGCTGGAGAAGCTGGAACTAACATCCACAAAAGTCAAATGGATACGTGCTACATCTTAGGCAACACACTTAGGTTTTTAAAAAACCACAGAAAAAAAGTCACACAACATTCACTATCCCTGTCTTGTACCACAGCATGACCCTTAAACCTGCATCACCCACAAAAATAAAAAAGTGCAAGAAGGCAGTATGATTTGAACCATCATCTTACTTGAACTGGACATTGAATATCCCTGTCCTGGAACGCAGCATGAGACCCAAACCTGCATGACCCCCAGATTTAAAAGTGCCGGAAAAAGGAGTCTTTCAACCACCATTTTAGTTGAACTGTACAGTCCTGGGCCACAGCATGAGCCCCAAACCTGCATGACCCCAGATTCAAAAGTGCCGGAAAAAAAGGAGTCTTTCAACCACCATTTTAGTTGAACTGGACATTGATATACATGTCCTGGGCCACAGCATGAGCCCAAACCTGCATGACCCCAGATTAAAAGTGCCCGGGAAAAGGAGTCTTACAACCACCATTTTTGTTTCACTGGACATTGACTATACCTGTCCTGGGCCCACAGCTGAGCCCAAACCTGCATGACCCCCAGATTTAAAAGTGCCCGAAAAAGGAGTCTTTCAACCACCATTTTAGTTGAACTGGACATTGACTTTTACTTGCCCTGGGCCACAGCATGAGCCCCAAAAACTGCATGCCCCCCACTTTTAAAAAGTGCCGGAAAAAGGAGTTTTAACCCATTTTTTTTCCCTTGGAATTACTGCCCCTTTGCCTGGGTAGGCTTGCCCTCCGTATGAGTGCGGACCAATGAGCTTCACTTGGAAATATGGTGGTTAACGCTCCTTTTCCCACCAGGTGCCCTTTTTTGGCATTTTTTTCTTATTTTACTAACTGCTGGGGTTTTTCTTGTCTTTGTTCTTGTCGTGCTCCTACTCCATGCTTGAATTAAACCCACATCTGGTCAAGTTTTCCGTACCTCCCTTGTCAAATTTTAAAGGAAAATTTTTTTCCAGCTATTTTTTAATGAAATTTTTTAGTAGTTTAATTCTAGAAAAACCCCTTTTTTTTAAAAAAGGATGGGAAACCACCTGTCTTTGTTTTCTTCTTTTAAATTTTATTTAAAAAGGGTTGTTTTTATTAAGGGTTTTATAGCTTTTTAAAGTCTTGCAAAAACAAATCATTTTCAATTGTGTCCATTAACATGTCTACCTATTCCGTTTCGACAGCACCATCACCCTTGAGCCCTCTTGACAATTGTGAAGAACAAATGTCTGTTAGAAACAACTTTTTTTTTTAAAAGGACCTGTAGTATAGCTGCTTTTAAAGCAAAAAAACCCCCAAAAATTTTAAAGCATGGCCTTGAGCCTTTTGGGCAATTGTGAAAAACAAATGTCTGTTGAAAAAAAATTTTTTTTTATAATAGGACCCGTAGTATAGCTGCCTTTTAAAGCAAAATGCCCCAAATATTCAAAGCAGACCCTTTCGAGCACACTTTGGACAATTGTGAAGAACAAAATGTCTGTTAGAAATACACCATTTTTTTTATAAAATAGGAACTGTAGTATTGCTGCATTTCCAACGCAGCACATTGACCCCAAAATTATAAACATACCCTTTCAGCCATGTTAAAAATGGTGAGGGTGCATGCACTTAAAGAAATAACACAAATTCTATATGAACAGAGGATTTGTACCATATATCACTGCAAATAATATTCTGTTTAAAAACTAAATTTAACTGCTATTTAAATATTAACATCTAAACCCCTATATAATTCCACTACATCCCTAGATGATACCGCATTACTGTGCACTAATTGCCAGTGAGTAATCGCCGATAAAGAGCGGCTCGCTTTAAGACAGACAATGTCATACATGCGTGTAAAAACACCTTTAAATCCCAGCTTTCCGACGCGTTTCCCCATACGATTCTAGGGTTCATAGGGGATTCAAAAAATTTTCACTGTGGAAAGAATACGCTATATACTTCGCATATATTACAACACAGATACTTCCAAACATTAGGTAAGTGATGATACTCTAGCCTAAAGTGCTGCCAGGTTTAATGGTCGATAGTTCCCGAGCACCTCTAGTATGCTGGCACCAAGATAAGAGGGATACAGAGCAAAATTGTCTTGCCTGTCTTTTTATGTCCGAAATGGCCCGCATGATGATAATAAACAATTCCCCAGTGTTACGAATAGATAGTAACTCTATAACCTGTTTCAAGGTTCCATGAGAATATGCATCCATTCTTGCTCATGGTTTTTACGGCGTTGGATATTCCATCTGCGCATGTCGGAGTGGGACACTGTCACTTCCGGTTAGCATCGCCGGAAATAACACCCGCATGCGCCGAGAGCGGCCCGGACCCCGCGGCGCCTGGCGTTCATAACAATACACTGCGCATGCCAGAAGGGAGCAGAATGTCACATCCATTCAAAGCTCTTGAGATCAACGTCATATCTATAGATAAAGATGCGTTTGAGTTCAAATGTATCTAATCACAAAACGACTAACTATAACGGCTTCTGCCATAGCAATGTACTTATTCTAACTCCACAATCATCTGCCATAATGTATGATAATAAAAAGACTAATGGTGGTACGGCATATATAATTGATTTTAACAGGAGCAATTGTTATATAGAAAACACACATTAGACCAACACGGGCCAAAGAAGGGCCAAAATAGGACATTCGGGGTACAAAAAATTCATTGTCCTCAGTGACCATAGGTTACAAGCTGTAAGTAATCAATGAATATAATAAAAATTAAGAATTATACATGATAATGTTCATTGGTCAGAGTGGAAAAGAACATAGTGGTCCTCTATTGGTGAGTGCGAACAGAAGAAAAACAATGCAGGACAGACCAAATGTAGAGCTATTCTTAAACAGCCAAATTGCTAAAGTCTCATTTAGGCCCTTTGGTTGGGACAGAGTCCATGCGGGAAATCCATTGGGCCTCCTACAACAGGATTTCGTCTGCCATTCCCCTCTCTGGGGACGGTCTCACAATTCCAAAATCAAAAATGCGCAGAGATTCATTCACCATTATGATTTACCACATATGTGAGCTACTGGCGTGTCTCTTCTATTTCGTATACCCAGAAGTTCACCCACTCTTCTTTTTGCATATTCTCCTTGTTTTTCCAATGTAATTAGATGGGCAGGGCATGTACACATGTAAATACTCCCTCTGTGCTACAATTGCAAAATCACGAATAAAAAATTGTTTGTCCATTGCGGCGCTTGTAAAAGATTTAGTTTGTTGTAATATGGACAGGCTTCACATTCTCCCACATTTGAACTACCATTGGTCTCCTTTCTAACCAAGTACCTTGAGGGGGTATCGGTGTCTAATGACTATGGACCAGTCTGTTCTTTTATGGATCTACCCACCGATAGGTTATCGAGGGGGTTGAGGAAGATTATCCTTCTAGATCCTGAGGTCAACGCAAATACCCCAAATTTTTTGAGGATATTGCTGACTTCTACATTTCTGTCATCAAAGGTTGCAACTATACGTGCTCTATTGTCTCTTTGTTTCACTGTAAAAATTGACCTGTTGTAGAGTTGTCCTAATTTTGTTTTTGAGCATGCTAAAGGCTGATTTCCCGGACCTTTGTTGGATATCCTCGATTAAGGAAATCTCTCTCCTCAATATCCTGACTGTCTCCTAAAGTCCTCGTCTCTGGAGCAATTTCTCTTAACTCTCAGAAATGACCTTTTGGTATTCCTCTCTTACAGGTATGGATGGGTAAATTTTCCAGTGTAGCAAACTGTTAGGTTGCTGAGGGTTTCCTATACATATCTGTATGTATATTACCATCAGATCTTTATGCTAAGGACATCAGAAAAGGTAAACATCTCTCTGCATTTCAAATGTGTGAAGTGCCACATACCGATATTATTTTTGTTAGTTGTCCACCAAACTCCTCAAACCGACATCTTGTGCCCTCCCAGAGAATGGATGATGTCATCAATGTACCTCCCAAAATAATAATCTGGGGGGGGCCATTGGTCGTCTCCCGGTTGTGATACCAAGGTAGCCTCCCACAGCCAGGAAAGAATTTGCTTACGTTGGGTAGCGCAAGAAGTTCCCCATTGCAGTGCCCTTGAGCTGGTGGAAGGTCTTGTTATAGAAGACAAAGTAATTATTGCCGTAGCACAAAATTCAAGAAGTCTAATAACAAAAGCATATGCGGCCTGAACTTTCTATACTTCTTGTGGACAAAAAATATTTCGACGCCTTAGCCCTATTTCATGTGGGATATTACTATACAGGCTTTCAAAGTCTAAGGAGCTAAATAGTCTCCTTATCAACGCAATCCATCAATCTACGCAAAAGGTCAGAGTATCTCTTATATAAGTGGCAATGTAACTAGAAATCCTGTAAGATGTTATCTATTTAAATCCCTACATTTTGCGTAATGATCCTACACTGAAAAATATGGGTCTGCCTCCTTTAAGGAGGGGTACACGCCCTTATGGGATCTTAGGGATAGATAAAAAGTCGGGGGTATTTAGGGGATTAGAAGGCATCATGAATTTAAATTCTTGTGTGTGATGTAAGGCCCAATCTCTAACCCTACACGGAGTTTCTTCTCCAATTCCATCGAAAAGGTTTGTTGTTGGATCCGTAGAAAGAATACCATAATATCTTTTGTCCTTAAGAAGATCGTTACACATCTGTTTGTACATGTCATGATTTAATATAACTATATTTCCCCCCTTGTCGGAGGGTTTTCTATGCGATTATAGACTTGTCTCGTTCAGTGCCTGACTAACGCTTCTGATTCCTCTTATGAGATTATTGTCGAAATGGTAATCTTCTGTTCGCCAAGATTTACGTAATTCTTTTGAGACTATTTGCAAATAAGTCCAATTTCACGTGTATCCAACTGCTCGGGGGCATTCTCTACTTTTTAAAGTTTCAATAGTAGTTTGTCCCTCTCTGATTTCTTCCTCCTCCATAAGGGACACTTAAAGTACGTTATGCCTTCCAAATCTTGTAACGTAAAACACCTCAACTCCTGACATTCGATTTTTATCTTTTGATTTTAAAAAAAATTTATGCCCGTGGCGCTTACGCCAAATAAATGTACATCTTTGATCCATGAAAAATCGCTTGTACTTGGTGGGTAGGCACAACGTTTTCAAAGCCCCTCTGTAGAATTGTACTTCTCTACTACTTAATTGTTCTATCTGTAAAAAGAAGTTTGATTATCTGATGCTGATCTGATATTATTGTTTCTGCCGATGTCTCAGGCCAGATGCAGGGCCTCTCCATCCCTCTAAAAAATGGGGGGGGGGGGTTTGTACTTGGAGTTGCCAGAGGATGGAGGAGGCATATAATCCATATTTGTACTTCCCCTTCCTCCTGGAATTTTGGCGTTGGACCCCATTTTCTAGGGTTAGTCCTCTTGTTCCCCTAGAATCCTCGTAGTGTTTGTGAGTTGGTATCTGAAGCCTTCAGCGTCAGATGACAATATTCTCAAGTAGTGTGGTGGGCTTCGCTTTTAAAAAATTAAAAGGCTCTCCCTTCTTTAAATTCTTGGAGGTCCTTAGATATTGTTTACGTTTCCGTGCCTTCAATCCTGTCTGATAATTTTTCTATAGAGTTTTGTAGGCTTTGTTCTCTCTCCTAGTGAAATTCGGATCACCTTAAGCTTGGATGCCTGTTCTATCAGATAATTAACGTTGTAGAGGTACTTTTCTACTGTTTTATTATCCTCTTTTTTAATAGCATTTTCATAAAGTCGTACGAACTATCTATAAGTTTCTGTTTTCCCACTCTGCCAACAAACATCAGACTGTGATCTAATGCAGGGGTTTTATAGATTCGAAGTCCTCTAGGTATTAATCGTGATTCAATATAATGCTCTAAGTTCTGTGCCTCCCACCAGGATTTAAATTGGATGGTAGCCGTATATAGTTTTTTTACAAACCACTTTAAGTCTGACGAATCACTTGGTCTGACTCCTCCTCAAGTGTCTGAAAACACGCTCTCGCTTCAGTTCGCCATTTCTCTTTATCCACAGGGCCCCATAGTATGCTTAAGTGCTCATGGGAACCTTGCAACAGGTATAAGGGTTACTATCTATTCGTAAACAACTGGGGGAATTGTTATATTATACATCTGCGGGGCCATTTAGGATCATAAAAAAGGGAGGCAGAGACAATTTTGCACTGTATCTTTCTTATCTTGGTGCCAGCATACTAGAGGTGCTCGGGAACTTCGTCATTATACTGGCAGCACTTTAGCTAGAGTATCAGGTCACTTACCAATTTTGAAGTATTATGTGTTTGTAAATATATGCGTTGTAATAGCGTATTCTTTTTCCCCAGTGAGAAATTTTGAATCCCTGATGAACCCTAGGAATTGTATGGGGAAAATGCGTGGGTATAGCTGGGTGTAAAGGTGTTTTACAGCATGTAGTGGACATTGTCTGTCATTAAAGCGGAGCGCTCTTTATCGGGGGCGATTACCTCCATGGCTGATAGTGCCACAGTATGCTTGTTATCATCTAGGTATGTAGTGGTGATTATATCGGGGTTTAGATGTTAATATTTTAAATAGTCTAGTAAAAGTATGTGTGTTTAACAGGGATTATTATTTGCTCGTGATTATTGGTTACAACAACTCTGTTCATATAGAAATTTGTGGTATTTCTCTATATTATGCCAGCTTTTTAAGTTGGGCCCTGTGGAATAAAGAGAATGGCGAACTGAAGCGAGAGCGGTCGTTTGACACTGAGGTGGAGTCAGACCAAAGTGCTTAATTCAGACTTAAGCGTGGTTTTAAAAAAACTATCTACGGCTCTTACGATCCAAATTAAATCCTGGTGGCGGCACAAACATTAGAGATTATATTGAATCACGTATATTACCTAGGGATTAGAATCTATATACCACCTGCCATTAGATCACTGTCTGAATGTTTGTTTGGCAGAGTGGGAAAAGAACTTATAGATAGTCAGTTACGCTTAAAAATTCTATTAAAAGAGGAAAAAAAACATGTAAATAGTACCTCTACAACGTTAAAATAATCTGATAGAACAGGCATCAAAGCTTAGAGGGTGATCTGATTTCACTAGGAGAGACAACGCTACAAAACTCTATAGAAAAATATCAGACAGGATTAAGGCACGGAAACGCTAAACAATATTAACGGGACCTCCAAGAATTTAAAGAAGGGGAGGCCTTAATTTTTTAAAATCGAAGCCACCATACTAGAGAAAAGCTATTGTCATCTGACGCTGAATCTTCAGATACCAACTCACAAACTACTACTGAGATCTAGGGGAACAAGCAGGGACTTGACCTAGAAATTGGGGTCCACGCCAAAATTCAGGAGGAAGGGGAGTACATATGGATTATTATGCTCCTCATTCCTCTTGGCAACTCCAATACACCCCCCCCTTTTTTTTAGAGGGTTGGAGATGGCCCTGCATCTGGCCTGAGACATCGGCAGAAACAATAAAAATCAGTCAGCATCAGATAATCAATCTTCAGCAGATAGACAATTAAGTAGTGAGAATTACAGATTCTACAGATGGGGCCTTGACGTTTGTGCCCTACCACCAAGTACAGCGATTTTTCATGGATCAACGATGTACATTATATTGGTGCGTAAGCTCAAGTGGCATAAATTTTTTATAATCAAGATATGTTCGAATGTCAGGAGTTGGGGTGTTTGTTACGATACAAGAATTGGCAGCATAGTACTTTAGTGTCCCTTATGGAGGAGAAGAAATCAGAGTGGGGACAAACTAAATTGAACTTAAAGTCGGAGAATGCCCCCGCGTAGTTGGATACACGTGTGAAATTGACTTATTTTTGTACAAATAGTCTCAAAAGAATACGTAATCTTGGCGAACACGAGATTACCATTTCACAATAATCTCAGTAGAGAGGAATCAGAAGCGTTTTGTAGCACTGGAACGAGACCAGGCTATAAACATAAAAACCTCCGACAAGGGGGGAAATATAGTTATATCTAAATCCATGACATGTACAAACAGATGTGTAACGCTCTTCTTTAGGACAAAACGATATTATGGTAATTCTTTTACGGATCACCAAACAACTTTTACTATGGAATTGGAGAAGTTACTCGTGGAGGGTTTTAGAGAAGGGCCTTATATCACAATCACAGAATTTAAATTCATGATGCCTTTAATCCCCAAATACCGGATTTTTATTTATCCCTAAGATCCATAAGGGCTGTACCCTCTTAAAAGGCGAGACCATAGTTTAGGTGTAGGATCAATTACGCAAAATGAGGATTTGATATTAGATATACATCTTACAGATTTCGGAGTTACAAAGACCCTTTATATAAGAGATACTTCTGACCTTTTGAGTTAGTTGGATGGGCTTGCTGTTGATAAGGAGGCACTATTAGGCTCCATAGACGTTTATGATAGCCCTTGTTATAGTATATCCACATGCATTGAAATAGGGGCTTCAGGCTGTCGAATATTTTTTGACACAAGATGTATAGAATTTCAGGCGCATAAAGCTTTTGTTATTAGACTTCTTGATTTTGTGCTACGGCATAATTACTTTGTCTTCTGTAACAAGACTTCCACCATGCTCAGGGGCACTGCAATGGGGAGTTTGCGCTCCCTCGTATGCCAATTCTGTTCCTGGGCTGGTGGGAGGCTACTTGGTATCACAACGGGAGGAAGACAATGGCCCCCCCAGATATTAATTTGGGGGAGGTTACATTGATTGATGACATCATCATTCTCTGGGAGGGACAAAAGATGTCATTTTTGAGGGTTTGTAGGGACAACTTAACAAAAATGATCCGGTATGGCACTTACATTGTAAATGCGGAGAGATGTTTACACTTTTTGGATGTCCTTATCATTAAAAGATCTGAATGGTATATACATACAGAATCTGTATAGGAAACCCACAGCAAAACTAACAGTTTTGCTAACTGGAAAGTTACATCCATTACCTGTAAGGAGGAATACCAAAAGGATCAATTTCTGACGAGTTAAGAGAAGAAAATTGCTCCGAGACGAGGACTTTCAGGAGACAGTCAGGTTAATTGATGGAGAGAGATTTTTAATCAGAGGATATCCAACAAGGTCCTGGAATCAGCCGTTAGGCATGCACCAAAACAAAATAGGACAACTCTCCTACAGGGTGCAATTTACAGGTAACAAATGAGACCACTTTAGAGCACGTATAGTTGCAACCCTTTGATGACAGAAATGTAGAAGACAATCACTATCCTCAAAAAATATTGGGGTATTTTGATGTTGGATCAGGATCTGAAGGATATCTTCCTTCACCCCCTCGATAACCTATCGGAGGGGGTAGATCATAAAAAGACAGACTGGTCCATATTCTTAATCACCGATACCCCCTCAAGGTCTTGGTTGAAAGGAGACCACTGGGTATGTTCAAATGTGGGGCAGAAATGAGTAGCTGTCCATATTACACAAACAAATCCTTTACAAGCGCCTCGCAAATGGGGGTAAAACCATTTTTTATTCGTGATTGGCCAATAGTAGCACTGAGGAGTAGTGTTACATGTGACATGCCTGCTCTTAATTACATGGAAAAACAAGGGAGAATATTCAAAAGAAGAGTGGTGAACATCTGGGGGATATACGAAATAAAGAGAACACGCAGTAGCTCGGACATATGTGGGAATATCATAATGGTGAATGGGAATCTCTGCGCTTTTGGATTTTGGAAGTTGTGGAGGACCGTCCCCCCAGAGGAGGGAATGGGATAGACGTCTCTGTGTAAGGAGCGCCCAATGGATTTAACCGCATGGACTCTGTCCAAAACCAAAGGGCCTAAATGGAGACTTTGCAATTTTGGCTGTTTTATAGAATGGCTCTACTTTTGGGTCTGTGTCTGCATTGTTTTTGCTCTTTTCCACTCTCCATAGAGGATCCACTATTGATTCTTTCAAGTCTGACCAATGAACATGTATCAGTGTAATATTCTTAACTTATTCTTTAATTCATTGATTACTTACAGCTTGATAATCTATGTCAGCTGAGGATAATGAATTTTTGTACCCCGAATGTCCTATTTTGGCCCTGTCTTTGGCCCGTGTTGGTCTATGTGTGTTTTCTATATAACATTTGCTCTGTTAAAATCAATTATATATGTCCGCCACATTAGTCTTTTATTATCATACATTATGGCAGATGATGTGGAGTTAGGAATAAGTACATTTGCTAAGGGCAGATGCCGTTATAGTTAGTCGGTATTTGTGATTAGGAGTACATTTGAACTCAAACGCATCTTTATCTATAGATATGACGTTGATCTCAAGAGCTTTGAATGGATGTGACATTGTGCTCCCTTCTGGCATGCGCAGTGTATTGTTATGAACGCCAGGCGCCGCGTGGTCCGGGCCGGCTCTCGGCGCATGCGCGGTGTTATTTCCGGCGATGCTAACCGGAAGTGACAGGTGTCCCACTTCCGGACATGCGCAGTGGAATATCCGGAACGCCGTAAAAACCATGAGCAAGAAAGTATGCATATGTGCTCATGGGAACCTTGAAACAGGTATATAGTGTTACTATCTATTCGTAAACACTGGGGAATTGTTTATTATACATCTGCGGGGCCATTTAGGACATTTAAAAAGGGAGGCAGAGGACATTTTGCTCTGTCATCCCTCTTATTCTTGGGTGCCAGGCATACTAGAGTGCTGCTGGGAATACGTCATTTACCTGGCAGCACTTCTATGCTACAGTATCAGTTCCCTTACTAATTTGGAGTTATATGTGTGAAAATATATGCGTAGTATATTGGTATTCTTTTTCCACAGTGAGAAATTTAGAATCCCCTGATGACCCCTAGAATTGTATGGGGGAAACGACGTCGGGATAGCTGGGATTTTAAAGGTGTTTATACAGCATTTTTTGGGGTTTAGTGGTCATTGGTCTGTCATTAAAAGCGGAGAGCCGCTCTTTTCGGGGCGATTACTCCACTGGCAGATAGTGCACAGTATGCTGTATCATCTAGGTAAGTAGTGGTATTATATAGGGGGTTTAGATGTTAATATTTTAAATAGTTCTAGTAAAAGTGTTTTACAGAGTGATTATTATTTGCAGTGATATATATAAGAGAAATAGACCACTTAGAAGCCACATTTCTGTTCCAAAGGGACCACGATTATTGCTGTATCTCACAGCTACATGACCCCAGAAACTTATAATATGACTTCTCAGCACTATTAAAAATTGTGAGGGAGAAATGCCCCACTTAAAAGCCACATTTCTGTTCCAAAGGACCATAATTATAGCTGTATCTCAAGCAAACATGACTCAAAAACCATTGAACACTGCGAAAACTCTAAAGATAAAGTGAGGAAATGGAATACGGTGTTGTCATGAACCTTGCTGTCTTTTACAGTCTCTCACAGCAAACAGCAAAATGAAGTATGGGGTGGAAACGAGAATAAAACATGCTGTAAGAAATGATCATTTAAAAAACATTTTACAAGTAGGCCATTACAGTTTGAAGAGGAATGTGAAGTAGAGGCGCAACTAATTGGTGACCTCGGCAATTGGGGCCACCACCATCATCAGAGAATCCATGCCTGATACATCTTATATGAAAGTCAAATGATCCACATTAATTCTGTGGAAAGGCCGGATGCGTTGTCTGTAATGACTCCTCCAGCTGTGCTGACGGTGGCCCGTCAGATATTGACGCTGGTGCTGGGCGGGACAACACTCTATGGCGTGCAGCCCAGCTCGGGCCATTCGTCCATTTTGGATACCAGAAGTCTTATATTGGGTCCGGAACACATACAAAAAACATCGTGTTGAGCCGCAGGATAGTCGTGCACCCATGACTTAGCTGGTCTCTGTGTGTTGGATGTGTGCCTGCATTGAATGCGTTGGTGAGGTGGTAAACAAAGATTGCCAGAGGTCACCCATTAGGGGCTTCTGCACCTTGCCTGCTGCTGCCGCTCTGCCTATTGGCCACTCTACTGCTGTCACATCGCTGATGTTGTTCACTGTGACATCTTGGGGACGTTGAAGCAGGACGCAAACAGGATGTCTCCCGTTGATCATCAGCAAGGTCTCCATTTCCAGCATTTTACTCTCTATTTGGGTGGGGGAAGGAAAGTGCTGAGTTTTGTTTTGTACGGGGATCCAGGAGGGGTGGCCACCCCGTAATGTTTGTTCATATTGAGGCCTTAGCGAGGATCATGTTGGCGGAAATGGAGTATCAAGCACTCATGTGAGAGTTGAGCCTTGATTTCAAGCCTCTGGGTCGAGGGGCACTAGCAAAGGATCTCCTCATCTTCCTCCTCCGCCTCAAATTCGCCAACCTCTTTTCCAAGGCCAGGGACGTCGGGTACACTCGGTGTCTAGGGGAAATATACCTCCTCCTCCTCCTCCTCCGCTGCCTCCGGCACAGCTTCAACACAGCCCTGACTTGCCTGAGATGATGCACTCTGAGAGCTGTTGCGCCACTTGCACTAGCTTGGACCCCGAACACTGCCTAATGAGCCGATGAAATGTGAAACTGTCAGGCCTTGTGGATTGGACGGAGAGAAAGGGCTCCGTGTTCCGCATTCTGAGTCCGTCTCTCCTCCGTGTGGCGGGACCCTGTTGTTTAGAGGTCCAACGATCGTTCCAGATCTACGATCACCACCAATGCCATGCTGAACAAAGGGCATGTCGCACTGACCATTTTGGTGGCTTCTTCAAAACTGGCAAGGAGGTGCCAGAGCTCTTTCACCTGACCTCCACTCTCGGTGGCTCAAACACCCCGAGGTCCGCACCGCTGCATGGTCAGGCCATGAGGCACTTCGTCACTGCGTTTAATGGCATTGCGCTGCTGCACCATCGCTGGAGCATGTGGGAGGGTGGAATAATCCAGCGTGTGTTGCCTCTCAAACAATGAGCGGGTTGAGTGGGAAGCCGAGCTTGACGCAGCAACGCAGCCGGCGGGACGAAGAGGGTGGGCGAACGGCGGAAGTGCGAACCTAAGACTTGAGGCCTTCCTCAGCAGGGCAGTCAGATCCGGGTTAGCTCTTTAGAATTTTCTGGATACGACAAGGTTCATGACATGTGCCAGGCAACGAGTGTGCTCCAGCTACCGCTCTAAGGGCTGGGGGCCAGCAGATTTCGCCCAATTATCGACACCACCTTGCCTGGCACAAGGTTCTTGGCACCAGCCAGCGCTCATTGGTCTGTTGCTGAGAGCCGTCCACAGCTCCTGACCTAGTGTGTGGACGGCTCCAAGACAGCTTAATTACAAACGGCTGGTTTCTCTGGCACGTTGATGCCACCAGGAGGACCTTGGGGGAAAGAACCCTGCCCATCCCTGCGGTTTGAAAAAGCGTCGCCGAGCCTAGAGGCCACCGTCACCCCCCAGAGACATCCACCCTAGTCACCCTAGGAGTGAGCTGTCACAGAGATATAACGGCCTTGGCCGTGTTACTAGTCCATGTGTCTGGTGGTCAGTGGACTTTTTTCCGGCCACAGGATGCTGACAACGCGCTTGATATTTTAGATGACACGTGGCTGGCCAGGGCAGGGAAGGCTTTTCTGGCAAAGGAAATGCCTGCTCGGCAATCTGGTATTGGGGCAGGCAAGGGCATGACGTGCGGAACCATCTGTGTCCACCAGACGGAAAGGCAACATTTTCAAGGCCAAAAGCCTGGCAATGCAACATTCAGGCTTTTGGCTTTTGGGATGGTTTGGGTTTAAAGTGTTTCTTCTGCTCCCAAATGGAAGACAAGAAGGTGGCTGCTAGACGGCCGCCGTTGTACGGCGTGTGCAGGTCCGTCAAAAACTGGAGGAAGGAAGAAGAGGGTAGGATGGGTCTCTGGGTGGTGCTGGTGGTACTCGGGCGACGGTGAAGCCTGAAGCGGAGGCGATCCCTGATCATGCCTCTGAGGACATGGGAGAGCGGCGGACCGTTGGTGGTGGGGACGAGGAGGAAGAGGCGGGCGAAGAGGGGCTGTGTGACCGTGGTTGGAGGCCCCCTGGCGTCGGTCTGGCCTTTTTTGGCCAAGTGTTGCTCCATTTCAACTCACTGCATTCGTCATTGTGACTTAGACTTGTTAGTGGTTGTTAACCATCTAAGATTCTTGCCTCTACTTATGCGTTTGCGTGCATATGCACATCGATGGGTTAAATCAGAGGCTTGGTCAAAGACGGCCCAGGCTTGAGAGCGTCCTGGACTTTTTGACGGCGAATAAGCGAGGAGCAGGGTTTGCGCTGACCGATGGCTGCGGAGGAATCATATCAGCGGGGACTTCTGCGACCGCCCTCTCCCTTTTTTTTTGAGGCGGAAAACCCGTACTGACATACCCATCGTGCTTCCTCCGTCCAGTGATGAGCGCTCACAAGCAAATTCTGCTGAAAAGACCACGTTGGATCCGCAAGCGTCTCATTCATCATCAACACAGGTGACTTGGTCGATCCTGACATTCTGCATCCAGGAGCTTCGGGGGCCTAACAAGCAGAGGGATCAGCAAGGCTGTTGCCGACACCCGGGATTTTTGCCGATTGACTCGGCTTCCTTTCCTTCCTCTGACATCAGTAAACTGGGCGTCGAGCAGAGGAAAATTCATCCTTTTGCCTTTGATCTTTTTACACTTGCCTTCTGACCCCTAACCGCATTTGGGCTCCAATGCTTCATGGTGAGGATGAATGGTGTTGCTCGCTATTGACGACATTGGTGGCCGTTGACTGGCGAGGACGAGGAGGTAAGGACTGATGGAGCAGGTCTGCATTAACCACTGAAGGACCCGATTGGCGACGCTGTGTCGTTATGAGATTCACAGGCCCTGAGCCCCAGCGATGACAGGCGCTGAAGGTCCTGCAACTGACGATCCGCTGGCATGCGTTGTTGTCGCAGCCGGGAAGGAGCACCTTCTCTCGTACCTCTACCGCATGTCCTACCCCTCTTTTAGCTCGCTTACCACCTGAATTTCGCTCCATGTTCAAAATATAAAAATTTAGAAGGTATGGAAGAGTTTTGAAAGTTTTATTAAAAACGGCAAAACACAGCTATTCCAATCCCCCCAAAACAAAACAAAATTGCTGGATTCAAAAAACTGCAAAGTAGATCTTTCAACAAAGCGGGGCCCCGCCAAATAAAAAACACGTACTGAAATGTATTCGGGTAATAAAGGGATTTTTTGGGCCCCTTTAAATTTCCCTGTGATGACTATAAAATGCTTATTCAAATTTAAGTGCAAACTCCCCAATGAACAAACTGTATCGCCAAAGTCAAAAAACACTATTTTTATGTATTTGTAAATACAAATTTTTGGCACATTTCAATTCACCTGTGTGAAAAAATTGCTGTATTCATTTTAAGTGCAACGCCTCAAGCACAAACTGTATGGCCAAAGTCAAAAAAAACGTATCTTTATGTATTCGTATAATACAAAAAATTTTTTGCACCTTTCAATTCCCTTTGACATAAAATTTCCTGGATTAAATTTTAAGGGAATGGATATATCAACAAAGGTGGAATGGGCAAAATTGAAAACGAACACCTATCTGAAATGTATACTGATAAAAAATGGATTTTTTCACCTACAAAGAACCTGCATTAGAAAAAAGTTGGACCTATAGGTTCAGGCTGCCCAATTCCCAAAAAAATTTCAATAGAAAACGTTAATAAAAAGCTGGGCGTGCAATGTCACACTAAGTCTTGGTGAACTTTATCCGTATTCTTTATAGACTTGTCATTCGATAATACAAGATATTTTGGCCCTTTCAATTTACCGGGTGACGAAAAAATTCTGGATTCAAATTTAAATGCAAGGGGATATATCAACAACGGGAATGGGGAAAATTTTAAAAAAACACCCACTAAATGTATATGATAATAAAATGGGGTTTTGCACCTAACAAAAGACCTTTCATTACTAAAAAATGGTTTTCCATAATTTTAGGGTGCCAATACCAAAAATATTTCAATAGAAAACTGTTAACAATAAAGCTATTTCAGTGATGTTACACTAAGTTTGGGGAACTTTATCCATATTCTTTATAAGGGCTTTTTTTAAAAAC